>APFE030350979.1:9928-20569 GCA_000404065.3 Pinus taeda
AGTATCTTATCAAGTGGAAGAACTTATCCGCTGAAGATTCCACATGGGAGGATGAGAATTTTATGCAGAAGTATCCAGAACTACTCAAGCGTTGAGGACAACACTTTTTTGAAGGCGAGGGGCATGTTGGGTCCCCATAATACTAGTGATTACCCCATTACTATTGTATTTATACCCCTTATTAATATTGTTGTGCCCCTATTGCCCCCATATTGTTATTACTGTGCCCCATAGAATTCCTTTATTGTTATTTTTGTGGCTTTATATTATTATTGTTAGGTCGGCTAGATTATATTGTAACTCCTTAGACTCCTATATATAGAAAGGACGTTTTGTCATTTGAATCATCTAAGAATTGTTCATTTATGTAATGTAAAGGAGGTTCACCCTTCGAAGACGCTGAATTCTAAGGCATTGATCTATCTTTTCTATCTTTTCTTGAGCTAGTTTCATAACATAGTCCCTAGGTCCATGCTCTCTTTTGCAATTTTTTTATCCTTTTCCCCCTACCCTGTAGATGTTGCCTTGCCCTCCTATACCTGCACTGTTGCGGCCTCTATTATCTGTGCTGCTGCTGCTACTTCTATAGCCTTCTTCTCCTCCATGGCTTCCTGTGTCGCTTCACAGATTGCCCTTACCTCGGCTGCAACTTTTTTGTTCTACCTTCTCTCTGCCAATTGGATGATGCACAGCGTGGCATCACCCTTCCTTTTCTGTGTTGTCTTCCTCTCCAGCTTCGCTAAATCTGGGGCGCCCCACTCGGGAAGCCATGTCTCTAACACTGTAAGGATCATGTTGTCAGTGGCTATGAATGGGAGATTTGTCCACTACTATGCTAGATCCTTTTGCACCCTCATGTATATGTTGTGCATGTCTGCCTTGAAGTTTACAATTCTCTATAGGCTATTGTGCACTGTAGGGGACAGGCGGGACCTCCTATTAATCCATATTCAGATGCTCACCTCCATGAGCACCCAAAAAATCTTGGTATGATGAATCCGTTTCACATCCTTGGTGGCCCAGAGTGAAGCATACTTTGTGGCCTTTAGTAAGTCTTGGTCAATGCTCGGGAACTGACCATCCTCCGACAATTCTCCTACTATCAGCAAGATGGATAAGAGAAACCATGCATAGTGGAAGGTCTTACCCTACTCCTAGGCCTCTCTACAATTAAACAAAACCTCCTTGCAGAGGAACTCGACCCAGTTGAAATAGACCTCGTCCGCACACTGTTCGGCCAATGCAACGACCGATGGTGGTACTTCATCAATGCGACATTTTCTCGTTACTTTACTAGCCAGGAGTTGGGTGGCTATGCGCACCCGTTTGTCCTTGATACTGGTGATAACGTAACCCCTCTTTTTCTTCTCGAGCTTATACTTTGCCTTCATGGCCTCTACGAGACCCAAATTGCTACTCTTCCAGACTATCATCGTTGGGTCCTTTTCCTCATAAGGAAGCTAAGAAATTCAATGGATGAGGTTGGTTGTGATGGGAATCAGCTCCTCCAGCCATAGATACCCATCATGCACCAGGCAGAGGAGCTTCCTGATGACGAAAATGGTGATGGGTGCATGGTGGAAATGTGGTATCCATACCAGATGAAGCAACCTGGCCTTTTCCACACCGCACAACCATTTTCATGGCTCTAAGATTATCACTGGCCCCTCTGTATTCTATTTCATCAGGTTCACCATTTCTAAGTGCAGGAACTTCTTGCTATCCACAAGGTCCCAATATTCAAATTTCATGTTGGGCACGCGACCTAGGAGCAAGCCCTCAAAGGTAATTCTGTCGACGAGGAGCGGGGTCCGTAGTTGACTCTTCGTTGCATCCAGATCCTTCGATATTTAGTTTTTCCCTTTTCACAGAGGGACATACTCAGGAAATTTTGCTACACAGTGCAATGGTTGGATGTCTTCCTCCACATCTTCTTTTTCTTGTACAACAGAAATCAGGGCCTGTAAGTCTTCTTCCTCTTCATCTATTTCAACGGTGATTGTCTTTCCTTTTTCTTCCATTGTTAACTTAATGTGCAGTAAATTCCTCAAGGACATGCATACTGGTCCCATTGCCTGCTTATCTTTCTTTGGTCTCGGCGTCCAGGGTGATTTAGGGGTTTTGGTTACAATAGTATTTCCAAATGGAGCACTAGTCTCAGAAAACATGATGGATTGCAGTTTGGCCCTACACAGACGTCCCTACATGCACCTATATGTACCTCACAGCCTACGAGGCTGCCTTCACACAGCCCTACTTGGGACCTGAACAGTGTTGTTACCCAAATTCTTATTATTATCCCAATATTAGTTGATCACTTAGCTTATTTGTATGTGTTTGGTTATAATTAATAGTGTTTAGCATTCATACAAGTGTGTGCGATAAATAAAATAGTATAATTGCAGACAATATCAATCATATAATAATTCAAAATAGATACATAATATTTGGAATCAAACTTCTCTTTATTATCTCTTTCTTTGGTTATAGACTCAACTCTACCCTGCACTTTCCACTACAGGGGTCCACGCACTTAGCTACAGAGTCTACTAGGCCTTTGCACACTAAGCTACAGAGCCTCTTCCTACTACTATGACCCAATGTACTTAGATTCTTACTCTATGCATGCTATCTTTTAGACTCCATCTGTTGGTGACTTAATACTTTACAACTAAGAGGCTCACTGTATTTATACAATCCCATGGTCCATAGACCATGGGTAGGCCGACACTACATTCAAAACTTAGGGTGGAAAACCCTATGACTCTATCATACAATTTGCACTCCATGCCTGCAATTCACAGGATATTTATAACAATAGTACTCAAAACATGGGCTTTGAGCCCCAAAACAAGCTGTGGGGGGATTCCATGCCCAACAGGCCCCCAACACAAACATCGTGACTCATCCTCGAGTCACTCTATCTATGAGGTGATATTGGCGCGGAGTCCCTCCAGTTGGTCCCAAATGGTCTAGATGTCTGCAGTGCACTGAGTTGTGGCTTGCTGAACCTGCTGCATTCTCGCTTATGAACCCTCTGTTTCTAGCATGTTGTGTTGCATTTTTGCATGAATCCCTTGAATCTGCATGAACTTCCTTCAATATCCATCATGATTGTGAAGCCTTCGTTAATCCATGGCTGGACATGCCCTTTGAGAACTGCTTCCTTATGGCGCACCACGTCCACCTGTTCTTTTAATGCCTTGGATTGTTGCATCCCGGCAAGCCCCTGAGTAAGGACTATTGTCTGTGCAATCCCTCTAATGTTGTCATATTGTTGCTGGAGTTCGCGAGCATTGGTCTCAAGCCGCTGGATGTTGGAGTCCTCCTACAATGTCATGAGGACCTCAAGCGCCTAATCCAACATGTTGGTACAATCATGCACTGCACCTCCAATATCTTCCATCCCCCCTGCAGTAGAGTTGGTGTGCTGCTCTCTGACCTCTAGGGGAGTGGAAAGCTGCACCTTCAACCGCAGCTCGGCAATCTGTAGATTTAGCTCTAGCTACACTCTTGTTGTTTCTTCTCACGCATTGTGGACTCCACTTAAACAGTGGATTCACACTTCTGCTGGTAGATATGATGTAATGGACAACTCTAGGATTCATCACCAAGCGTCATGAATTATATGAACCAATTGTCAGTTCTGAAACACTAAATTGTTGTGCTGTAAGCTAAGTTGTTCTATACTAATCTTCTACTCACTCAGAACTTGGATTGCATGGCTATCTCTGGCACAGAGCTCTATTCTAATCCCATCCTGCAGCTGATATAGTGTGTCGTGGGGAAGGGCAACCAAATTAAGGCTAATGCCTTTCATCATATTAAGTGTCACTCAATCCATCATGTTTTCTGAGACTAGAGCTCCATTGGAAATACTATTGTATTAACCATATTCGTGCGTAGGATCTGTTCTGCTGCTGACGTGGCTGCTGTAACGTGGATAGACAAGGTACCTTACTATGGGGCTCGCACCTATAACTCCTGAAGTTGTGCCTTTAGGGCCCCCAACACAGTGTGCCGCTTCGTCATAAACTCTTGGTGCACCTCACTGGTGACATCGTGAACTGTCTCGCCGATTGTTATAGACATTTTTGGGAACTTCAACCCCAATCAAAAATATCCATAAACTGAGGGCTCTTAAGTCCATAGAAGGGTTTCTTCATTTCCTAAAGGAACAAGGTCAACTGGTTACATCATCTCCTAGAAGTTCTCCACTGAACACTACTCATAAATGGTCAAAACTGGACCATGCTGAAATCTCCATGTAGAGGGTGCAATGCATATCACCTTCCCAATGTACAGGGTGCGATGTATACTATTTTTCTCCTCTGTAGGGTGCTATGGTCGGGAATGGACAAATGGGAGGGACCAAAATGCAAGGTGGAAAATCATGGAATCTTCTAGAAGCTTCCCCCCTCACACTTGCCACTCCATTTTCGATCAGGGATGAGTAAGAGATCTTCATTCTCCAAGTGGAAGCATGAACTATCAGAGAGAAGACACTAATCAAGATCCCAAAAGATGACTCACCTCTCTGTAATCATCTATATATGGATCCTTCTTCACAGAGATCCAGAGGCTGGAATTTTGTAACTTATAGAGAAGTGTTGTTGGTATTTTGGTGTATATTCATAGTGTTGGGTGGTTTTGCTTTGCTTGAGGTGAAAGAAGGGCTTCTTAGCTGGAGGATGATGCTCTGTCAGAGCTGCTCATGGATGTAATCCTCTTGCTACTTTTTATTTGAATAAATCTATTCTTGTTTCCTTCCATATTCTGGTGTACTTGTTTATATATGCTTGTATATGGTTAATGTACATATGATCCTGCATTATTTATGAATTTAGATCCTAGTTTCTTGCATAGTAGTATGTTGTTGTGATTCTACAGGTCCTTTTGAAGCTAAGCAGACAAAGAGTGAACGACAAAACTCTATTAAGAAGGAGAGGGAATCGAGTGCAAGACTCAGGTCGGCCCTCTTGGTTCTCTTCTCATCTATTTTCATAAAAGGAATCAATAGTAGACTTTGATTGTTTATTTCTAAGATAGCCACCCATCTTAGTGGGAATAGCAGCATCCGTGTGGACACTATTCTCGTATAACAACTATCCTACACCCTTCATCGACCAGATAATTGATGAATGGTGCCGGATGCGAAATATTTTCATTCATGGATGGATTTTCCGGATACAACCAAATCAATATCTGCTTAGAGGACCAGTCAAAGACTAGATTTATATGTCCATGCGGCACATTCGCATACTGTAAACTACCTTTTAGTTTGAAGAACACAGGGGAAACTTTTCAAAGGGCAATGAACTATGCATTCCATGACATCAAGCACATTGTTCAATAATATCTCGACGATCTACCAGCTCATTCGCGAAAGCGGACTGACCATCCACAGCATTTGAGAGCCATATTTCTACGTTGCAGACACTACAAGATACGAGTCAATCCACAAAAGTGTGTGTTTTGTGTTGGTTCTGGTCGATTACTTGGTTTCGTAGTTTCTAAGGACAGAATTCGACTCGACCCATGTAAGGTTTAGGCAATCCTTGACATGCGTCCACCTTCAAATTTGCTTCAAATTCATAAACCCGAAGGGAAAGAAAAATTTCTAAGAAGGTTCATTCCAACTTACGCCAAACTTGCTAAAGGTTATACGCATCTTTTGAAAAAAGAAGTACCCTTCAATTAGGATCAGGTTGCACAAGCTTCTTTTGATGCTTTAAAAGGTTCCCTAGTAAAAGCATCATTAATGTATGCTCCTGACTATCAAAAAGACTTTAACCTGTATCTCGCCACTATAGATACAACCATTGCCATGGTTTTAGTACAAGAGGACAATGGAATAGAACATATTATGTATTATTTAATCCGCAACTTACATGATATAGAAAGAAAGTACTCCTATGTTGAAATGTTGGCCTTAATAGCTGTTCAAGCAGTACAGAGATTTTAACACTATATTCTCTTTCGCAAAACCACCATCTTGTCAGATTGCAACCTTATGACCTACATTCTATCACGTCAATTACTATAGGTCAAATATTCCAAATGGATAGCTATTTTACAAGAGTTTGATCTGGAATTCACCAAATCCAAATCAAAGAAATCTCTTGTCATCGCAGAGTTACTTTGTGACTTCCCATCATCGTCCAACGATTTAACATGTAAAGCATCAATCGTTGACGAAACTCTATTTTTGATATCATCAAGCGATCCGTGGTACAGAGATATACTAATCTATCTCCAAACCCAAACCTTTAGGAGTAATACCTCTCGCTCTGAAAAATGCGTATTTGATACCAAGCCAAAGACTACATGATCGTCGGTGATGCACTTTACCGTTGTGGTGTCGATATAGTTCTGTGAAGGTGCCTCATGCATGAGGAGGCTGAAAATGCCCTAAATGACTGCCATTCAGGTGCGATTGGGGGGCATCTATTTGGTTACGCTACTACAAAAAAGATCTTACGAGCTGGTTACTTCTGGCCCACTATATTCAAATATTGCATAATTGCATTCAGAAGTTGCCATGCTTGTCAGATTTTTTATCGCAAAACTAGATTACCACCTGCACCACTGTATCCAGTAGTTGCTATTGGGCCATTCACTAAATGGGGTATAGATTTCATGATATGTAACCCCACCTCGGTCGGGGGGCATGGGTATACTATAGTCGTTGTCAACTATTTTATAAAATGGGCTGAGGCGATGCTTACATTAAACAACAGCGGCGAAAAAACTGCTCTTTTATTTTTTAATCATGTAGTCTCTAGATTTGGTGTTCCACAGGCTATAGTCACTGATCATGGATCACATTTTTGCAATCACATGATGGTTGAATTAACTGCCAAATTAGGACTATCCCATGATAGTTCTACTCCATATTATCCGCAAGCTAACGGATAGGTTGAGGCAATCAACAAAGTCCTTAAGTGCATGCTGCAGAGAATGATTGGAGTCCAAAAACGAAATTTTCATTTAATCCTATACTCAGCTCTGTGGGCATATAGGACTTCGATGAGAAATGTGACCGGATTTATGCCTTTCCCGTTGGTGTATGGTCTGGAAGCTGTCTTACCAATTCAGTGTGAAATTTCGTCTCTCAAGCTTGCCATTGATCTGCTCCTCGAAAATTTGGAGGAAGAGGCTCATTTCTTGGAACTAATCCACTTGGATGAAACCCGTTGTGACACTGCACTAGCTAATTAAGCTCATAAGAAATGTGTCAAGGCACAATTTGACAAAAATTTCAAGCCTCGTGTCTTCTCAGAAGGTGACCTGGTCTTGCTTTATGATCAGGACTCTGATAAATTGGGAGTAGGTAAGTTCGAACCATTATGGATGGACCCCTACATTGTCAAATGAGTATTGACAAAAGGAGCTTATGAGCTGGTTGATTATGATGGGATTCCACTATCACAACCCCGAAATGGGTTGTATCTTAAATGTTACTATGCTTGATTAAGTGTAGTGATATCTCTGTTTTGTTACATTTTTGTTTTCCTTTAGAGTTGTCATTTTGGTTAGGTAATTTGCTTCGTTTTTGTTGCAGATGGAAGACATTTTGGAACCATTTGTTGGGTATGCCAATGGAGCTAGTCATAGTACACAGAACCGATCTTCTACGGCCTGGGCCATTTTTGCTCCGAGTGGCGAGTTAGTGAGCTTCAGGGGGATATGCATTGGTTGATCAATGAACAACATCGCTGATTATTGATTGAACTTCTCTCTGATAACATTTCGCATGCCATACACCGACTTGTTGTCAGGTTAGAATCGCAACTTGTCATCCTATAGCTTACTGGCATTTATTCCATTCGGAACCCAACTATTTATCGTATGTTCCTAAGAGTCAAGATTTTGGAAAGACAGTTTGATTCCATTCAATATCAACACATTTCCAGAAACTTAAACACATTAACTGATTCATTAGCAAACTATGTGTTGTGTTAGCACCTAAATCTACCTTAGGCTAAAGGAAGGTAAAATTTAGGGTAACCACAAACCACGCTCAGTCTGGTAGCTAGCCCTACCAGAACAGGAGAGGACTCTCTCTAGGTCACACTCAGTGAATAAATAAATGATATAGTCTGGGATGACTTAAAACGAATATTGATTTTAGGCTAGGTAAATAAATGTGGAAACAAGAGGAAATTTTTGACAAATGATTGAGTTTCTGGGATGTATGGGACCAACGAGTAGCATGAGCAGAGAATTTAACACAAAGGCACAGATTACTTCGTAAGGTAAGACAAGTGGAAAGTCTAGAAATTAAATTTGAAATAATGTGAAATGGATAGATTGTTTAGGAGGGTGAAAAGGGCATAAACACATGGCGAGTTAGTGAGCTTCAGGGGGATTTACGCCTTTCCCGTTGGTGTATGGTCTGGAAGCTGTCTTACCAATTCAGTGTGGAATTTCGTCTCTCAAGCTCGCCATTGATCTGCTCCTCGAAACTTTGGAGGAAGAGGCTCATTTCTTGGAACTAATCCACTTGGATGAAACCCGTTGTGACACTGCGCTAGCTAATTAAGCTCATAAGAAATGTGTCAAGGCACAATTTGACAAAAATGTCAAGCCTCGTGTCTTCTCAGAAGGTGACCTGGTCTTGCTTTATGATCAGGACTCTGATAAATTGGGAGTAGGTAAGTTCGAACCATTATGGATGGACCCCCACATTGTGAAATGAGTATTGACAAAAGGAGCTTATGAGCTGGTTGATTATGATGGGATTCCACTATCACAACCCCGAAACGGGTTGTATCTTAAATGTTACTATGCTTGATTAAGTGTAGTGATATCTTTGTTTTGTTACATTTTTGTTTTCCTTTAGAGTTGTCATTTTGGTTAGGTAATTTGCTTTGTTTTTGTTGCAGATGGAAGACATTTTGGAACCATTTGTTGGGTATGCCAATGGAGCTAGTCATAGTACACGGAACCGATCTTCTACGGCCTGGGCCATTTTTGCTCCGAGTGGCGAGTTAGTGAGCTTCAAGGGGATTTATGCCTTTCCCGTTGGTGTATGGTCTGGAAGCTGTCTTACCAATTCAATGTGAAATTTCGTCTCTCAAGCTCGCCATTGATCTGCTCCTCGAAACTTTGGAGGAAGAGGCTCATTTCTTGGAACTAATCCACTTGGATGAAACCCGTTGTGACACTGCGCTAGCTAATTAAGCTCATAAGAAATGTGTCAAGGCACAATTTGACAAAAATGTCAAGCCTCGTGTCTTCTTAGAAGGTGACCTGTTCTTGCTTTATGATCAGGAATCTAATAAATTGGGAGTAGGTAAGTTCGAACCATTATGGATGGACCCCTACATTGTGAAATGAGTATTGACAAAAGGAGCTTATGAGCTGGTTGATTATGATGGGATTCCACTATCACAACCCCGAAACGGGTTGTATCTTAAATGTTACTATGCTTGATTAAGTGTAGTGATATCTTTGTTTTGTTACATTTTTGTTTTCCTTTAGAGTTGTCATTTTGGTTAGGTAATTTGCTTCGTTTTTGTTGCAGATGGAAGACATTTTGGAACCATTTGTTGAGTATGCCAATGGAGCTAGTCATAGTACACGGAACCGATCTTCTACGGCATGGGCCATTTTTGCTCCGAGTGGCGAGTTAGTGAGCTTGAGGGGGATTTACGCCTTTCCCGTTGGTGTATGGTCTGGAAGTTTTCTTACCAATTCAGTGTGAAATTTCGTCTCTCAAGCTCGCCATTGATCTGCTCCTCGAAACTTTGGAGGAAGAGGCTCATTTCTTGGAACTAATCCACTTGGATGAAACCCGTTGTGACACTGCGCTAGCTAATTAAGCTCATAAGAAATGTGTCAAGGCACAATTTGACAAAAATGTCAAGCCTCGTGTCTTCTCAGAAGGTGACCTGGTCTTGCTTTATGATCAGGACTCTGATAAATTGGGAGTAGGTAAGTTCGAACCATTATGGATGGACCCCTACATTGTCAAATGAGTATTGACAAAAGGAGCTTATGAGCTGGTTGATTATGATGGGATTCCACTATCACAACCCCGAAACGGGTTGTATCTTAAATGTTACTATCCTTCATTAAGTGTAGTGATATCTTTGTTTTGTTACATTTTTGTTTTCCTTTAGAGTTGTCATTTTGGTTAGGTAATTTGCTTCCTTTTTGTTGTAGATGGAAGACATTTTGGAACCATTTGTTGGGTATGCCAATGGAGCTAGTCATAGTAAACGAAACCGATCTTCTACGGCCTGGGCCATTTTTGCTCCAAGTGGCGAGTTAGTGAGCTTCAGGGGGATTTACGCCTTTCCGTTGGTGTATGGTCTGGAAGCTGTCTTACCAATTCAGTGTGAAATTTTGTCTCTCAAGCTCGCCATTGATCTGCTGGAAAGAGTTATTTTTGCGGACAAACCTAACCTCCCTAGGAGTCTAAGACTCTCTAGTGACAAACAAACCAAACAAGAGCAATCCTTCTCTAAACATACATTATTCTATGAGAAACCAAGTGTTTTCCAATCTTACCTTAGGTCCAACGCTTTTCATAGCAGTCCAGCCTTGCTGATCCAGATGAGCTCCTCCTTCACTTTAAGACCTGCATACACTAACAAAGCAAACGATTACATAACACTTGAATATTTCATAAAA
>APFE030350981.1:23906-43977 GCA_000404065.3 Pinus taeda
CATGGGCAGACTTCATTTCTCATGAGGTATTTTCAGCGCCATCACGGTCACAGCCAGAGCCAGAGAGAGCACAGCCAGAGCCACAGATCATTCATGAGGAGGGAGGTCCATCTCACCAGGCAGAGATTATGGTGCCGACACATCTTGTTTCCGCACTATAGTGTACATATCGGAGAGGTCATAGGACCTTGTTTGCAGCTCGACGAGTACTTTCTCCACACTAGGTGGAAGGGGCCTCGTCTTCATCTTCAGAGCAGCGAGTGTTATCTCCACACCAGGTGGAAGGGGCCTCGTTTCTTTCAGCAGCATAGGTAGCAGAGAGGGGCAAACAGCCCATGGTTGAGGAGAGAGTGTCCGGTGCTCCAGTTATTGATCTTGATGATGATTCTCCTTCCCCAGGGCTCAAGGATATTATCCAAGAGCAGAGCGCCGAGATTCAGTCACTGCAACGAAAATTGTACATGTCAAGATGGGTAAACACATATTTGGAGCAGCGTAACAAACAGCTGGAGGATGAAAAAGAGCTTGATGAGCTATGAAGGATCCGCAGTGATCGAACTTTGCAGCGTAGGAGGCCTGGTGACTTATTGCGTGTTGATCGGGAGTCCATGCATATTCGTGTAAATGCACATTTGGAGAGATTGTTGGCAAAGGAAAATCGTGACAAAGAGTTGCTACGTCACATGAAAACACACTATTGGGCAAGATTGCATGTTTGTAAGGCTAAAAACAAAATTCTCCAACGAAAGCTATTAGAGGCCCGCAAGAAGAAGAAAAGGACAAATACACTATCCATCTTGGTGAAGCATCCTTCACTCATCATGGTACTGATCAGCCTTGATCTAGCATCAAAATCTGAAAATTTTGAGAATTTTGGAGCATTTTGCAAATTTTTGGTAAAATTACAGGTTTTTCCCCTGTCGCGTCCGCGTCGCGGGCGCGGACATTTTGAAGGACTGCTCGGAATTTTGCAAACTTGGCATTTTTGGAAAGGGCATGCCAAGAGAAAAATTACCAGTACTTGGGAGAAGCCTAATTTTGAGATTTGAGCCTCCAAAAGCTCAAAATACATCAAAAAAATGACTTTCTGCCCACTTTTTGAGTTGCAGAAAGTGACCTTGGGAGAAATGGTTTTTGAGGGGGCAAAACAACTCCAAATTCAGAAATTCCACTTGGGATGGAAAGTAGACAGGCCAAGCTTTCCAATGAGCTATCTTGCACTTGATTTGGACCAGTGGAACCCACTCAAAAGTTGCTGCAAAGGTGCGCGGACACGAGAGACAGGGGGCGCGGACATGAGAGCAAACTTTGCCAGAATTGACTTTTTTTGGTCAAAAAACACTGTTTTGACTATGGTTGATTATTTTTACTTGTAGATGATGGATAAATGTAATATTTTCATGGCACTTTGATAGATTTTACCTCTCTTTACTCTTCTAGAAGCTTCCTTGATGTAAAAAGTGAAAAATTAATGCATGAATTAGTTAGCTAAGTAATAGAGGCAAGTTGTTGAGCTGCCTATTATCTAGTGCTTAGTTTGGAATTAGTTCAAAATGCTCCTAGAAGGATGAGCTCGACCCCTAGAGGCAAGGGAAGAGGTTAGCTTGCCTATATTATGTGTTTTCTTAGTCATTTTGAGAGGTTGGAAGGTTGGACTCTTGGGGGAGAAAGTTTTCATTGTATATTGTACATCTATCTTTGCAATTTCAAGAGGAAGAAGGCCAGGGTTTTGCAGACATCCTTGTGGATTCTTGTGGATTGTAGTGTTGATGGTGTGTTCTCTACATGTTCTTGTAAGTTTGTTTATGTATTCTACATCTCTCTTTTGCTTTTATTTGGACAGATGAAGTGGTAAAGTTTGAATACATGCTTTGACATGCTCAGCTTTTTAGTTTGTTCAAAATTTATGTTTTCTGCTATCTAGAGAGGATTCAAATGGTTGTTTGCCCTCTTTAGCTCCTTCTCTATCATCCCTGATCATCCATCTCAGATTAAGGCATCAGCGCTCACTCCTACCTTGCCCCAAAGATCCCCCTGCAAAAACTGTGCTCAATCCCCGCACCCTGAATTGCACTCCCTCCAATTGCCACCAAAAAACCAAAAATCTTTAAATCAATCCCCCTTATCAATTTACTAGCCTAATATCTTTGATCCTAATTGGTCAGCTAATCATATTAAAAGATCTACCGAATCTGACCCGAGAGAGCCTTCTCATACCTCGTAGGGCTAGCTACGAGGTGAAATGGTTTGATGTAGCCTTGAGAGTTTGTCTATCTCAGCCTAGGTGAATTCCAAGCGCTAACAGAATGGATAAAGTTTGTAATAGACTTGGGTCTTAATTGTTTCAACTTTATTTTGTTGGCAAACCAAACATTCCGCCACAAACTTTTGAATATCATATTTAAGGTCATCCCAAAAAAATCCTTCTTAACCTTGTGGTAAGTTTTTAAAAATATTGAGTGCCCTCTTAAGGGAGAGGTGTGCAATTCCATAAGAATTTTTTGTTTGAGTTGGGAATTCTTACAAAGGTAGAAGCAATATTTGTACCATAACGAATCATTTTTCCAACTAAATGTATCAGATGTACTGGGGTCTTGTTGTAACTTTTGAATGAGTGCCCACACTTCTTCATCATTCTTCCATTCATCTCTTGTTTCGTTTATCCATTCTAGTTGGCTAATATAAATGGTGCAAATCAATGCTTCCACATCCTCATCCTTTCTTGGGAGTGCATATGCAACAACATTTTGCTTCCCTTTTTTATAGATGATTTCAAAGTCATAACCCAACATCTTTGTGACCCATTTTTGCTGCTCTTCTGAGGATAATCTTGGTTCTAAAAAGTATTTAAGACTACCATGATTTGTTTTTACCTTTAAGTGTCTTCCCATTAGGTAAGGTCGTCATTTCTTAAGTGCATGTAATATTGCCAACATTTCCTTCTCATAAATAGCTTTGTGTAAATACTTTCCTTTGATTTGACGACTTTTGAAAAAAATGGGACTTTCTTCTTGCATTAAAATAGCACCAATTCCATTTCCTAAGGCATCACATTCCATAATAAAGGAGTTTGTGAAGTCTGGCATAGCTAAGATCGGTGTTTGGCACATTGCCTCCTTAAGATGTTCAAAGGCTTTCGTTGCTTCTAGAGTACAAGAAAATGCATCTTTCTTCAGTAATGTTGTTAGAGGTGCTGCTATTCTCCTATAATTCCTAACAAACTTGCGATAATACCCTGTCAACCCAAGAAATCTTCACAGATGCTTTATGGATGTGGGGATTTTCCATTCCTTAAGGCTTTAATTTTGCTAGGGTCTGCCTTAACACCTTCATGAGATACAATATGACCCAAATATTCCACCTCTTTTACTCCAAAGAAACATTTGGAGGCTTTTGCATATAATTGTTTATCCTTCAATAGTTTGAGCACTCTATCAACATGTTGAACATGATCCTTCCAAGACTTGTTGTAGATTAGTATATAATCAAAAAATACTAACACAATTTTTCTAAGGAAGGGTTTGAAAATGGAATTTATCAAACCTTGAAACGTAGAAGGTGCATTGGTAAGGCCAAAAGGCATGACCAAAAATTCATAATGAACCTCATGAGTTCTAAATGATATTTTCAGAATGTCTTCAGTCTTCATTCTAATTTGATGACATCCTGAATGAAGGTCCAACTTGGTGAAGTAAATTGCTCCATCCAATTCATCCAATAATTCATCAATGATAGGAATGGGAAATTTATCTTTAATATTGAGCTTGTTGAGCTCCCTGTAATCCAGAAAGATACGCCATGATCCATCCTTCTTGTGCACCAATACTACTAGAGCAGAGAAAGTGTTGGCTTGGTGGGGCCTGACCCAGGTTCAACATTAGTTAGCCAAACAAATCCCTACACTACTGGCCCTTTTTGCATTAGCTTGCAGAGCGCAGACCGAAGTCTCACCCGAAGAAGTATGGGGGGATGCTGGAACCAGGTTTCCGCACCCTGAGATGTTCGTGATGTCAGTTTATTCCTTCTCTTCCTGCTTTCCCGCGGGTCACTTAGTTCTAGGGTTTTTCCAGACTAGCCCTTTATTCCGCCCTTCAGTACCTCTGTGAAAAGGTACGATTGACCTTCATGCAACGCTAACCTGCGGCTCAAGTAATTTCGCGCTACTAGGGCAACATATCGTGGGAATCCCCAAACTAGTTTAAGTGTCTTACTTATCTTATCCAATGTAATTACATACATTCATGTATCACATAAGCATTATAAATGAAATTCATACACAACATGACAAAATGCTTTAACCAAAAACAAAGACACAAATATCGTAGAATGCTTTTCTTTATTGATAACTTCAGACAATTACAGACTCTATCCATCTTGCGCACATAGCTGCAGGGGTCCGCACACTCAGTTGTGGACTTCTACCCTAGGCCTCTGCCCACTCAGATAAAGAGCCTCTACCTACGCTACAACCTAAAACATAGACTTCTCTCCTTATCGCTCAAGACTTCTTATTTCAAAAGCTATATCTACTCAACTACTTAGAGCTTACTTACTTAGCTCCTTTTATACAATCCCATGGTCTGCGGACCATGGGTAGATCTTTTACAGCCAACTTTACAAAAATAAGAGCGGACAACCCTTTATGATTCATGACACTTTCACGCTCCACGAACATAAAATGCAGAGACTTTACAACTTTATTACAAAATTTGACCCAAAACATGGGCTTTTAGCCCCAAAACTATCCTTGGGGGATCCCTTTCCCAACAGGCCCCCAACACAAACATTGTGACTCGCCCTCAAGTCACTCGGCAGACACGGAGATCTTGGTGCGAAGACCTTCCAGCTCGAATCGTATGACCACAACCTCAGTAGTGCATTGTGCGACTGCCTACTTCACGTCTTCAACCATCTGCTCGGTCACTTCTCCTGAACTGTCGACCTGAAGCTTTTGCTGATTTGCTTGTAGAGTCGTAAGCTTTCCTTCAATAGAGCCTGTCACTGTGTAATCCTCATCCATCTAGGGCTTTAGTCGTGCCTTCAGCACTGCTTCCTTGTGTAGTGCTTCATCGACCTGTTCTTGCATGAGCGCGACGGTTCACGTTGTGCCCTTGACCTCATCATAGAACTGTTGTAGCTCATGTGCTTCTATCTCTAGTCATTGTACATTAGGGTCCTCCTGCAAGCTTGTTAGGACCTTGAACAATTGCTTTGTGTGTTGTCTGTTACTTCACTATCAACCGTCGCTACTTCTTCTATGACAGCATTCGCCCGCTGCTCCTTTACCTCTGGCGGAGTTGAAGGCTGGGCCTTTAACTCTAACTCAGTGATGCACAGGTTCAACTCCAACTGAACCCAAGCAATTTTTGTACAAGTGTGGTGCACCCCTATGGCTAGCTTGTGGACGTGCACCTCGACTGGTTCTTCCTTAGGAATGACTAACTTTGGGACCATTCGGTATGCCTCCTCGATGGCTTGCATAATGCACTTGTTCTAATTGGTCGCCACGGTCACAGTGGAAATGGCAGAGTCCCGTTGCAGTGCCATCTACTCATTGTTAATCCGCTGCTCACTGATAACTTGGAGGGTGTGGTGCTCACGGGCCCTCAACTCCGCAATCACTCCATCCTGCAAGAGGTGGAGTGTTTCACCAGGGAGCGTTGCCAAATTCAACCCTACTCCCTTTAGGGCGCTGATAGTGGGCCTCTCAGCTTCTTGCTCCATGGCCAATGCACCATTAGGCAACATTATCACGCTGGAGGCCTACACTCGTAGCATCTCGGCAACTACTGAAGTGCCAATAACAAGGTTGGTGGACACCGTGCCAGCCTGTGATGCACGGGTCTGCAGCTCCTGCAAACTTGTCTAGATAGCCCCCAAGATTATTTGTTGTTGCTGCTCAAACTTTTGTAGGGCCTCTATGGTGACATCCCACACTATGTCACCGATGTCGTGAAAATCACCCTTTGTGAGGGTGATTGGGTCCAGTGATGTCTTAGTATCCTTTGATTTCTTCTCGGAACCTCCTTTCTCTTGTTCCCTTGGACGCTTGATGCGGGCGAACGTCGCCTTTGGGTCTGCACTGTGATGTTCTATCTACTTGTCTATCTCCTCCTCTATCTCAGGTGAAGGCAACCTCACGCCTTTTTCAGAGCCCCGCTCTATTCCACCTGTTTTCTTCTTTGTCTACTGAGCGAAATCGCGCTCCATCTAGGCCTTGTCTACAGCGTCCTTCTTTCTCTTTTCAACTAGCTGTGTCATCTTAAGCTTGGACTCCTCCTTCTTTTTCTACGCGGCGGACTGACTTCCTCCCACCACCAAGTCTAATGTAATGCGCCACTCTGTCGGCCATCGATCAAGTACTGCATCAATGGCATCATCCGTTGCTAGGTAAGGCAAGTCATACCATGTCTGTGCAGGGTCCTTCTGCGCCCTGATGGACACATGGTGAAAATCTTCTTTAAACTCTGCGTAGCCCTGTAGGTTAGCATACACGTAAGTAACAACTATGGTTTTCGATTAATGGCCACGCGGATGTTCATATCCATCAAGATCCAAAAGATCTTGTTGTCCTTAATGTGTTGTGCATCCTTGGTCACCCACAACAAAGCGTACTTCGCTACTTTTGGTAGGTCTAGTGCGACCGAAGGGAATTGGATGTCCTATGGCAGCTCCCATGCTACCAACATAATTGACAACAAGATCCATGCTTAGTGGAACAGCTTGTTGAGCTCATGTGCTTCGCGGCAGTTCGCAAGGAACTTGCTGCGTAGATAGTCCGCCTAATTGAATTGAACACCCTCGGTGCACTAGGTTGCTAGCGTGACGACAGGCGTCGACACCTCATTAGCGCGACACTTCCTCATCACCTTCCCTGCTAAAATTTGCGTAGCTACCTTTACAGCAGGGTCACAGATACTGGATATGGCATATCCACGTGGCTTCTTTACCAACTTAAACTTATCTTTCATGGCCTCTGTAAGGGCCTACTCACCACCGTTTCCACCAAATATCATGGCCGAATTTTCTCCTATGTAAGGGAATCACATTACCCTGTGGACCAATCTGTCAATGATGGGTATTGGCTCCTCCATCCACAGACACCCATCATGCACCTAGCACAACAACTACTTGATGACGAATACTATAACCAGGGTGCAGTTGTAGTGTGGTACCCATAGCAGGTTGAGAAACCCTGCCTTGTCTACTCCTCTGAGCCACCTCCGTGGCTCCAATGTTGTCATTTCGGTGGTTGTATCGATAATATGATGCATCAGTTGCTTGATCGCCAAGTGTGGGAACCACTTGTGGTCAGCCAAGTCCCAGTCTTCAAGTTTTAACAGGGGAACCCACTTAATGTGCAGTCCTTCAAAAACAATTTCATCTGGCAGCAGAGGGGTTTACAAGGGGACCTTGCTCTCATCGATATCTTTTGGCACCTTGGTCTTGCCCTTGCACAGAGGGACATACTCAGGCAACCAAGTGATAGGGTCAACACCCTGGGCTTCGACCTCCTCCACATCTACTCCCACATCCCCATCGTCTACCGGGATGTCTTTGATTTCTTCCTCCTCCGGCTCTAGAATGATGGCTTTGCCCTTTTTCTGTGCGGTGGGATTCGGTGTGTTTCTTCTCAGCGATGCGCGCACTGGTATTGTAGGTTTCTTGCCCTTCTTATCCCTCGTGCTCTCCTTGGTTGGGGTGGGCTTTGGTCTCGGCATTCGTGGCGACTTAGGGACTTCTGCTAATACTTCGGCCACTTCGGGAGTAGCTTCTTCGGCCTCCATCTCAATTTCCAGCACCGACTCCTTTGCTTCGGTATCTATACTTTTGTGGGCGCCGACATGATGTTTTGTAAGAACTCCTATGTCTCCTTCGGCAATGTCTCAAATATTGAACTGGCTATCAGAAGTTCATAGTACTTGCGATTCATGTGCGCCTAAGAGCTCGACAACTCAATTCTCAAAATGCCAAGTGTTTTTTGCTGGACAACCACTTGTAAATTATAGGGCATTTTGAATTCAAATCCGACCATTCCCCCCAAATTCGGTTCATTAATGCCGTATTGGTGGTAGATTTTCAAGGATTTGATCCATAAATTTCCTCTTAAATGCCAGTCGCCCACTCCATTTGGTCGCATTTCTACCGTCAAATCATGAATAGTTACTTTAGTGGTCACTTTCCTGCTGACCTGCACGATTTCTCCCTAGGTAATGCAGCTCCCTTCGCATTGTCGTGAACCCTGTGACACTTCCTTGCTTTGCACAATCCTCCAATCGCATAGCCCCCCAACCCAGGCAATGTGGTTTATAGTCTTGTGCCTCCTTTCAGCTTCCTGGAGCGCTAAGACTATGCTATCTTCATGTAGTCACATGGTCGGACCATCAATGTATGGCTTCAATTGACTACCATTCACCTTTCCTAGGAAGAGATCTCCATTCAATTTGACCAGGTGAACCGTTCCTCCGTCAGTAATCTCCTTAATGACATAGGGCCCTAACCAGTGCATTCTAAACTTCCCTGGAAATTTATCAAACTTACTGTCATATAACAAAACTAGGTCATTTACCTTAAAGGTGTGCATCTTAATGTGTCAATCATGCCATGCTTTTTCGCGCTACTTTTGGACCTGTTGGTGGAATATAGCTAGAAATATTTCTTCCTCAAGCTCAACCAACTGTGCGAGCCTCTCCTCTAGGGCTTCGCAATCCATCATACCCAGGAGTGCCGCTATGCACAAACTAGGCACAATGTATTCCATGGGCATCACTGCTTCAACACCATAGACAAGCCTAAAAGGAGTTTTTCCAGTCAACTTCTTGCATGTCGTTCGATAGGCCCATAGTACTGTAGGTATGCGTAGGTCCCAATCACTTTGTTGAGCGTTGTAAACCTTAGTTAGTGCATTCTCTAGCGCTTTATTGAATGCTTCCATTGTCCTGTTAGCCTCCGAGTGATAAGGTGTGCTCTTCTGGTGATATACCTGAAATTCCTCCATCAGCGCGTTGATCGTCTCATTCAGAAAATGTGTACCGTGATCACTTATCAAAATCTTTGGACACCCAAATCATTTTAGTACATACTCAAAGAGGAACTTTGCAGCAGTCGCGCCCGTACAATCCTTCATAGGCTATGCCTCCGCCCATCGATTCAAATACTCCGTCGCAGTGATAATGTACCTCGCTCCTGTCTTTCCTTGGGGCTGAATGGGTCCCACAAAATCTATCGCCCATTTCTCAAAGGGTTATAACATCACCTATGGATTCAGAGGCAGCTCATCTCACCGCGATGACCTGCCATTTCTTTGACACACATTGCACGCCTTGTAGTACGCTTTTGAATCTTGATGGAGGGTTGGCCACCACAACCCTGCACGTAGAATCTTCTACGCGGTCACTCTCCCTGCATAATTTCCTCTCGTAGTGCCCCTATGAGTGTCCGCAAGGATACTTCTCCTTTCAAACTTCGGTACATATCATCGCAATATCTCATCAGACCTCATTTTCTACAAATGCCCATTAATGACAGAAAAATATGTCGCGCTCACCCCTAACTCCTTCTTTTGGACGGTGTATCTTTCTGGGGCAGTTCCTGTCGTTAGGAAGTGTATGATATCCTCAAAATGACCATCTACGATGTGCATTGCAAACAATTGTGCGTTAGGAAATCCCTCCTCCAAATTAGTGGGCTCTTCTGCTATTTCGATGCACGACAGATGGTCTAGTCCCGCTTTCAGTCGTCCAGGTTTCACAATAACTTCAAAATCATACTCCTGGAACAATAAAAACCACCTGCAAATCATCCCCCCCCCCCAACACTGGCTTATTGACTAGGTATTTCAGCGCGGAATGATATGTATACATCTTAAAATGGCCTCCCAACAAGTAATGTCTAAACTTCTGGAGCGCGTATACCATGGCTAACCCTTTGCGCTCGGTGGTGGAATAATTTTTCTCCGCCATGGATAACCTTCTGCTTGTGAACACTATAGGATGGTCCAAGTCTCCTCCACTAGCCTGTGTCATTACTGCTCCCAGTGCTATACATGACACGTCGACATGTACATGAAACTCATTCCAATCCGGGGAGACTAATATCGGTGCAGTGACCATCTTTTCTTTCAATACATCCAAATTTTTCTTACAGTCCTTGTTCCAAGAGAATGTGACATCCTTTTTTAATAACTTCTCCATAGGCACGGTGATCTGAGCATAACCTTTGATAAAATTTCTATAATATCCTGTATGTCCTAGGGTAGCACACCGCTGTTTCACACTCCTTGGCGCTTCCAGGTTCAATATCATCGCTATCTTCGCGAGATCTACCATCAATCCCTATCTACAAACCACATGACCTAGCAGGGTCCCAAAAGGAACACAAAACAAGCATTTCTTCAGATTGAGCACGATCTAGTATCTTCGACAGGTATCTAGCATCAAGCACAAACTTTCCACATGGTGTTTCACCAGCCTAAACATAGTCAATTCATCAAAGTATACTTCTAGGAACTTAGAATAAATTCCTTGAATGCAGCAACAACTACGCGTGAGAAAATCGCAGATGCATTCTTCAAGCTGAATAGCATTATAGTGTACTGAAAACAACCCCACTCAGTCGCGAAGGTCATCTTGCTCCTATCCTCTGGCGTGATTTTGATCTAATGGTACCTAGAGAACCCATCAGTGAAGGAATATGCTTCCTGGCCACCTACATTATCCAACACTTCATCAATGAACGGATTCAGGAAAGGATCATGTATGCAAGCATCATTCAACTTCCTGAGATCCACACATATCCTTATTTCATCCTTCTGCTTCTTTTCTTGTACCACCATTGGGCTTACCCAATCAGATTCCTCTACGGGCTCAATGATGCCTGCCATGAGCATCTTGTCTAGCTCTAAGCGGACCTTCTCCTTATACTTTGGATTGAGACGGTAAGGTCTTTGCTTAATTGGATTCCCGTCGAGCTTCAACATGATCTCCATAACACCTAGGTCCCCAATTATCCCTTTTAGATTTGTAAACTAGGTAGGGAACAAATCCTGGTATTCGCGGAGAAATTCAGCAACCTTATCCATCGTTGTGTCATCCTAGTAATCTCCAATATTTGCAAATTTGGATTCTGCCTCCATACCGATGTTTACTTGTTTTGTTTTCAGTGACGCAGTTATATCAAGATTCTCAATCTGTGGTCCTTCAACCTCACGGTGAACTTCTATTTCGGGGATGTTGATCTTTCATAGATCCTCATCCTCTTCTTTGGCGGTTACGTTATAGCATTCCAGCATGAGACTCAGCTGAGTAGCCTAATCAAGCTAATTCAGGTCCAAAGGATCCTGCAGTATCCTAAAGATTGTTGCTTTCACCTCTTGTAGCACCTCATCAATACAATCAAACTCGTCTTCAAATCTTAATGTCATTATGAATCCTTTGCGTAGAATATCCCATTCAACTGTACCATGGCAAAGCTCTGTTTCTATATACCAGTTCATCGAGATGACATCCAGGGTGTGACAGAACAAGTGCACCCATTCAAGGTTGGGCTTCTCTCCATAAGCCTAAGCCCATTTGGCCAATTGCATGCGCAGATCATCCTGCCCATTATACTTATCTGTCATTCGTACCCTCAACTTCCTAAAGCGTGTTTTCATCATCCTCCTACATTCGCGCCAATCATCACAACTAGCCTTGTGCGTACCCCACCATCTTGCGGGCGTAACGTGTAGTGTCCAGTGCAACACCTGGAAGCATTGCTTTTCTGGTACCTCCCTCTCAAACACATCCAAAAATATATCAACATCATTCAGGCCATCATAAGTGGGCAGATTTCTTACCTCTGACGACACACAGTGTAGCGACCAGGTCATCATGTTATAGCTTAGTGTAGTTACTTGATGTAACCGATTCTGCCAGTGCTCTAATTCTTCATCAGAGTCCGAGGTGCAGGAACTCTCGCTATCCCATGTAATTTGTCCATCCAATGTTAGATTCACCCAATCTTGGTCTCACATTGTTACGTTATATATACAGTCCAGATCGTCATTTCTCTCTTAATGACGGATTGGTTCAGTATAGCGCAATCCTTCAGTAGGATCTAGGGGTACTATTACGCGGAGCGATTTCTTCTCAAATATCATCTTTTGCTTCTTTAGGTTGATTACCCCATTTATATCAGTAGCCCAATCAATGCCAAGGAGCGCAAGGTAGGGGTTGTTGTCATACATAATTTCTATTACTTCAAAGGCAGGCAATGCACTCGCACCTTCAATATCTATAGTCACCCTTTGCAGCCACCCCATGGGGATGATCTTCTATTGATTCTCCATCCTTAGCTGAATCGGAGACCACTGCAGCGCGGGTCTTCCCATCCACTCCCAAGTCTGCTTTGGTAGAACGTTCGCGTCTAATACCAGATCCAAAATAACCTAATCCATTTCATACTCTCTTATTTGTGTGGTCAGTCTCATCTCCCGTCTCGTCCTTGTTTTATGCTTACCAATCTTTCGTACTACACACGGCTCACCATAGTGTTTCTGGCACATCTATTTATGAGCTTCTGTAACCCCCTCACAGCCTTGTTATCATGTAGTAACTTCATGCAAGTCTCCAGGAAGGTTGTAAGCATAGAAGGGTCCATCTCCTAATCAGGCTTATCCTTGCTCCCTAAGGTGGAGGCCTCAACAAATCTCTTCTTCGCTTCCATGAATGTTTCACATGTGCGCTCCAAATCGAATTCAACCTCCTTCGCCAGAGCTTTGTGAACCCATGTATTGTCTTTGGGCTATTTCCCCTTGTCATCTCCTATTGTGATTCCACTTCGGAGCACTATATTCACTTTCGTATCCTCTTCGTGTGGCTCAGACCTCATCATTTGCAAGTTCTAAGTTAGCTGAGGTGGTAGCGCCCCTTTGTCACATATCCTTGCTATTAGTGTAGGACAGTCTTCTGTTTCATGATCAAACAGAGTGCAATATTTTCACGATGGACGTGTTGGGTTAGTGCAATTGTGGGCATAGTGTCCTGGTCCTCCGCAATTGTAGCATATCAATTGTCCTCGACCTCTGCCAGGTCCTCCTCTGCCTCGGCCTCGATCGCGCCCCTGAAAGCATGTTCGCACCATTCCCGTGTTCTAGTCAAGGGGCCGCATTTCTGCGTGAACCCTATAGGCAAGAGTTCTATCCATCATCAATTCATAGCATCTGCAATTATGCTCATCATGCCATACCGACCTACAGAAGTTGCAAAATAGTGGTTGTGGTGTCTGTACAAATTTCTGCAGCAAATGACAGTTATCCGTAGCCCTACTACTTGACATATAGCTCACCACAATGCAGGTCCCGTGCTTGGTCCTGCTTAAGCTTTCGGCCTTAAAGGCATCGGTCCCTCTCCTACAATGTAGTTTGCAAATACCGGGAAATGGTATTTGTCATGCCCTTGACCCTTGCATTTTAGGCACCATACCTCTTTGCACACCTCTGGTCAAACTGTTTTGTCCTACTTCATACTTTGCATCTCAAGGCAAAGATTTTTCAACTGCGCATGGATTTGCTGAATCCCCAGATTTGGATCTTGTATCAGCATTTCATGCAGTCTCAATGCAATCTCCAAGGCCTCTGCCTGATTCATTATCTTCTATTGTGACAGCACAACCCTTAGGTGTGGTAGGAGCAAAGCCATGAACCATTTGCGGTGTTGTCTATCTGTCAAGTTCATATTAGCTTCACGTATTTTACACTTCAATCTCTGATTTAGTTCCCAAGGTGTCTCACCTAGTTGCATCGCGATTTCCTTGAACCCCACAATCAACTGTGCCTCATATTTAGGCCTACTGAATTCTTTGTTCAGCGTGGTCTGGATGTTTGCCACTCCAGTGTTTGGGTTATCATTAAATTATTTAATGTACTAGGTTAGTGCGCGATCTTGCAGAGCACTAACCAGTGTTGCCTTCTTCATGTGATCATCTATAACGCCCTGAGATTCCCATACAGCTTTCACAACAAACTAGAACTGATCTGGTTCCTCATTTCCCAAGCCTTTGAACAAAGGCAGCTTCATTGAATTTGCCATATTGAACTGCAGTGGAGGTGGAGGTGGTATTGGTGAAGTCACAGGTGATGGTGGTGAAGTTGGAGGTGGTGTGGGTGGAGGTGGCAGTCGCAGGAATCCCTGTCTTATTAATTGAATAGCACTTCGCGGAGAAGCCTGCGCTAATTCCTCTTCATCACCCAATGGAGGTGAAATCAAGGGGCCATATTCAGGACCCTTTCTTCCTTCATTCCTGCAAGTTTTTCTGCTTCGCGTAGCTCCAAACATCAAGGTCGCTACATAACCTATTTTTCACACAATAACATCTTAATCCAGGCATTCAAAGACTTTATTACTTACCTCGTGATCCTTTGAAAAAGCGTTGCTTCACCTCACTGTAGCTGACTGAGGTATCGACCGCGAATTCGTTCACAAATCCTCCTATGATGCAATCGATCCAAGGATCGACAGTGCGGATGATCTTATCCTTAGCTACTTCCAATCTTTGTACTAGCTCCGGGGTCCAACAATAGGACTGTCAAGTCTCCACCTTCCTTAGCTATCCGCTAGCTTCGCGACCCACTCATATAGCTCAATTGGAAAGGAACAGAAAAAGATATCGTGGATTTCTGTATATAGGTACCTATCTAGCCACTTTTCCTTTGTCAGTCGCGGGTTTCTATTCTCCTGCGTCGTGAATTCGTGGATCTTCCTATCCAACCAGCGTTCGATCCCTTTCTTAGTTAGATTTCGATGATACGACATCACACATCCATTATGCAGAGTCCTGTCTCGGCAACGAAACTATTTGTTGGCTTAGTGGGGCCTGAGCCAGGTTGAACTTAGTTAGCCAAACAAATCCCTACATTGTTGGCCCTTTCGGCATTAGCCCGCGAAATGTGGACCGAAGTCTCACCCGAAGCAATATGGGGGGATGCTGGAACCAAGTTTTTGCACCCTGAGATGTTTTTGATGTCATTTTATTCCTTCTCTTCCTGCTTTCACACAGGTCACTTAGTTTTAGGGCTTTCCCAGACTAGCCCTTTATTTCTCCCTTCGGTACCTCCGCAAAAAGGTACGATTGACCTTCGTGCAGCCCTAACTTGTGGCTCAAGTACTTTTGCGTTGCTAGGGCAGTGTATCGTGTAGATTCCCAAACTAGTTTAAGTGTGTTACTTATATTATTAAACAGTCACAGTTAGCGCCGTGTAAACCGATATCCTTATTTGCATTGAATTATCCAACATAATAACATACATTCACGTATCATATAAGCATTATAAAATAAATTCATACACAATATGACAAGATGCATTAACCGGAAACAAAGACACAGAAATTGTAAAATGATTCTCTTTATTGATAACTTCAGATGATTACAGACTCTATCCGTCATGCACACATAGCTGCAGGGGTCCGCGCACTCAGCTGCGAACTTCTACTCTAGGCCTCTGCGCACTTAGTTACAGAGCCCCTACCTACGTTACAACCCAAAACTTAGACTTCTCTCCTTATCGCTCAAGACTTCTTACTTCAAAAACTATATCTACTCAACTACTTAGAGTTTACTTACTTATCTTTTTTTATACAATCTCATGGTCCGTGGACCATGAGTAGATCTTTTAGAACTGACTTGACTTTACAAAAATAAGGGTGGACAACCCTTTATGACTCATGACACCTTCGCACTCCACGACCACAAAATGTGGACACTTTAAAACGTTTTTACAAAATTCGACCCAAAACATGGGCTTTTAACCCCAAAATTGTCCTTGGGGGATCCGGTTCCCAACATAAAGATCTTTGACTAAGTTGAATTATACCAACCTCTAGCATTTATGCAACCATATGTTCAATTTCACTCTTTTGGGCATAGGGATATATGTAAGGCCTGATGTTTGGAGGAACACTTCCTGGAATCAAATGAATAGCATGATTGTAGGGCAATTTAATTACATGCTAAATCCGAGTTATTTAATTTGTCAACCGAGGGTTCCGTAAACTTAGAAGCAAACCAAAATATATAGGACCTCAGATGAAAGTGTTGTAAGAAGTTTGTTTAGAATGGAAATGCATATTACAAATCTAAACTATTTTGAAAATAAAATATTCATATCTATTTTATGAAAGCATATAAATGATTGGTCAATGAGATTAGTTTATTTTAGAAGACGGAGAAGAGGCTCTTTTTCAAGAGTCCTGGTTGTCCTTCCACATTCCTTCTATAATAACATTTCCAAACATCTAAGAAAGCATGATGAAATGTAACTATGAAATCATATAAATGATTGGTCAATGAGATTAGTCTATTTTAGAAGATGGAAAAGAGGCTCTTATTTAAGAGTCCTGGTTGTCTTTCCACATTCCTTTTACAATAACATTTCCAAACATCTAAGAAAGCATGATGAAATGTAACTATGAAAGAATATAAATTTAGTCTAGCGAAGCATATAAGAAAGTGAATCTTGATTCCGTCTAGTCCTTGTTCACGGAGAAGAGGCTCTTTTCTAAGATTCTTGATTGTCCTTCCACATCCAAACTAATTACTGAAAGGAGATCAATCTTCAAACAACAAAACATGGCCATAACATGAATTCATATTGAAATTATCTACAAGTATTTACAGCAAAGAAATAAGATGAACATCCAGAATTAAAACTAGTATATTCACAACTATGAACATTACTCTACAACAAAGTGTACTTAGCTTGGTATGGGGATCCTTCCATTCCTCAATGAGCACGCATGAACAACTATCACACTTTAAGAATCAAACAACACTCATAACTTATAATTTTGGAGAAAATGATATTATTCATGATGAATTAACAATCATAAATTTGATGCTAATGAATAATTGATAATTGTTCACCTTCCTTTGAAGGATGTTCCTCTTATTTATACAATAATTAGGGATATCTACTCAATAAATGTAGATCCCTTAAATATCTACTAGATCCATACTTGTCTCAGCTTATTCCTAAATACTAGATACAAATCCCATGACACATCAAGATCTCCATGATCATTCTCCTTGGAATATGGTTCACCTTTTGAGTTGATATTCGAATTTGATCTTGGGAGGCCACACAAGGGTACCTTGGAAGCTTCCAAATGATCTACAAATGTCATCAAACTCATGCCACTTTTAGGTATAAGAAAATACATGTTATTTTTTTTTAACTTTTAATCATAAATTCACTCTAAATACATGAACTTAATAACTTTAGAAAATGTAAATGTGAACTCATGTAGTAATGATAATCTATGTTTATGTAGTGATAATGTGACAGAATGAGGTGACAAAATGACGATAAAGGTGAAAAATAGAGTGAAAGTGAATGTTAATTATGGTGGCCCAACATACCCCCCAACTTAAGTTATTGCATGTCCTCATGTAATCTGTCGCATTGATTCACTTTATCATGATTTAATCTTTTTGCATTATCTTGCTTTTATATGGACTTTCGTTGATATCGATTTTTTAACTTCGCATAATTTTTTTTTGACAATTTTTTTCTTTTTGCAAAGTGTTCTTTCTGAAAAACATTCAATTGCAACATATTATTTTGGTTGGTTCTTATGTGACAACCAAAATTTGAGTAGTATTGGTTCTTGTGTAACAATACTTTTGTTGTTTTCGTGCTGCATCAAAAGACTTTGAAAACATTTAACCAATCATTCATTCTTCGATCATTATATGAAAAACATGTAATGTTTGAATCATAATGCAATAGTAGTTGTTCGAAAAAGTATGTTGGTTAGGATGACGTGTGCATAAAGGACATATATGACATATGAAAGGTGATAATGGAATATGAGTGTGATATATATCACAAAATGTGAATATGAGGTATGAACATGAACATGGTGAACCATTTTCCAAAAATTATAATTTCAGTATTAAAGGAATTATATGATAAAAAACTAGAAAATAACATACCTTTACTTACCTAAGTTGACAAACTGTGTATATGTAGAAAAATGTAGCTCTTGTTGTTGAATCATGGAATGAAGAACACAAGAATGTGATCTGTGTCTTGGTGGCATACGTGATGGATGAAGTCGTGAATGTGGATCATTTATTACTGCTACTAAATCTATTCCAAAGTATAAAATACTATTGAATCTACCACTGAATCATATAGTCTTCATGTCGTCCCATATCGTGGCGCAATTCTTCCCATGTGAATAAATGTGTCGATGTTGAACATGGAAATAAGTCATTGGATTACCGACCATTGATGAGTGTCATTAACCAATGCGAGGAAAACTCATCATTGATTTCAGTGAGTGCCAAGGTATGCAAGTATATCTTGCGAAGTGCGAATAAATGAGCTGACGTCGAGCCACTTGCGAGATCCAACAAACAAGGGACGTTAATGTATTCCCATTGTTTGTTGGCGAGAAGACTTGCCATTAAGGAATGCAAGCCTCAAGATACTATTGTGCTATACAACAACCCCCCATTTCAAAAAATCTTACTTTAGAAAATTATAATTTGAAATGGGTCCCTTTAGATTAAATTGGTATTAATCCATCGTTCTTCTAAAAGATTCGGAAATAGTCAAAACATTTAAAAAAAAAACCTTTTGAAATAATCGGTCTTTAAAATAACTCGAACAATCCTTTAGTATTGCGATAAAGCAATCGCGAGATCGCATATCACAATAACAAAGGATGCATAAACCATGACCCATTGATTTTCCCCGATGCGATAAAAGAAAAATAGTCGATAGATATCGGGAAAACAAATAATAAAACGCCCCTCTCCTTTGCCCCAATGCGATATCGCAATCGGCGATCGGGGAATGTAACGCGAACATAATAAACTCTCCTCATTCAAACTCCCGATGCGAGTCGAGCGATATCGCTATCGGCGATCGGGGATTCCATAAGACTCAAAAGGAAATTACCCAAGCCGTCCTCCGATTGCCGATTGCGATGAACCCAAAGCGCGATTTTCGAAAAGGATCAATACGATTTCGCTATCTTATATATTAATTATCATTGAAAGCCTTTTCTCTTCCCGATAGAGATTCGCTCGCGTCCAACCGCCAAAAAATCAAATCCACACTTAAAACCATTATTCGGCAAATAAAGGATATAACAAGCAATTAAGTGATTGACAGGTTTTAACGGCCAATTAATACGCAGTCATGCCTAAATCCTTTCAGAGATTGCATCTGCGGGAACCTTATGATAAATCATCCATTTCCCATCGATTGACACAATTTCCTCATATTTGGTTTTAGCTATCTATTCTCTGCATTACGTCTATCTTTCTCTTGCGCAGAGTTTTTTCCGCAGTAACGATGGGAAAGAAATCTAAGAAGTCTGGAATGCCTTCGGCTCCTATGATAACAGGATAGCATGCCACCGATCCGGGACCAAGAAAGAAGGGATTAATCTCAGATACCACATGTCTCGGCCTTGGCAACACTACTTGGCAAACTATTTACAACCTGGTTGAAGCCGAGGAACCTGAGCAAACATCGGTACAAGCCTCAGCAGGTTCAAGCCGGAAATCCGATGCTACTTTGAAGGATTTGGCTGATTCCTACCTTCATAGGATAGCAGCTAGAGAACAAATTCTTCCATATATGGATGTGGTGAGATGGGAAATCGAAGCAATTCCAATTACGGACAGAAAATTCAGCACTGTCGATGGAAGAATATTTGGTTCATTTCAGCCCAACGATTTTAGACAAATGTACCACTTTCCCGAGCCAGAGAAGAAATATAATAAAGCATTTCTGGAGAAGTTTCGAGATGAGAATGAGACCGAGTCAGCACCTATAAGAGAATGGAGACAGAACCCAACAAAACACAAACATGAGTCTTCGGGTAAGTACTCCGTCGACTCCTTATGCTCTCCTTATTGTTATGCTGGAGCCATGATGTGTCGACTATGGGGATTGCATGATTCTTCCAAGTTTTCTATAGAAATGGTTCCTTTGATAGAAGCAGCATGTAATAGTGAAATTATGGATTGGGGGAATATATTATCGGATAAGTTGGCCACGGCTATTCTTGAATTCAGA
>APFE030350981.1:48524-59240 GCA_000404065.3 Pinus taeda
TCCACCTCTCCTCGGACCTCTCGTTTGCACTCTGAAATACCAGTATCCAAACGAGAAGAGGAAGGATCAACTACTACTGCTCAACCTCATTATACTTCAGAACGTTTAAGTCTGGAGTCCCCTGAAGTTCATTCGATCATCCAGAAACTTCAAGGCTTCTCAATTTCACCTCCTAGATCTGAAGTATCACAAGGCAGTCAGACTTCACAATTCCGCTTACCTCATCATCTTACCAGACTTCAAAGCGAAAAACTCGGTATTGAACCACCTGAGTTGCCTTTACCCCAAAGGAAAAGAATTAAAAAGAACACTGAAGATTCTGGTAGTGAAACCTTTTCTCCATCATCTTCCATCTCATCATCTCCAGTGCGAAGTCAAACACCCACTTCACCATTACATATTATTGTTCACCAAGGGACTTCACCTTCAACATCACAATCTTTTCAGTCTTCATTTCCACCTCCTCCCCCAACACCTGGGACACCACAGGTAATTGTTGGTACTCCCAAAATGGCTCAAACACCATGGAGACGTTCTGGTGCAGTCACTATGCCTGCACCTTTACATATGTTACCCGATTATCCTGAGAAATGGTTACCAAAGTTCAATCCAGATGCTGGAACATTAGCTGAGGAACAAATAAATAATTTCATGCTGTCAGTTAATTTGAAGGGAGTAACAGAAGAAGATGTTGTAGTTAGATTTTTCCCCTACACATTACAAGGATCAGCAGGGTCTTGGTATTTTTCCTTGCCCTCTGGATGCATCATCAGTTGGAATATCTTTCAGGAACAGTTTCTTACCAAATACGGCGATGATAGATCCTTGGCTACACTCATCAATGACCTTTCCAATCTAAGGATCGAGTCAAGAGAACCAATTAAGGAGTTTAACTCCCGATTTAACAAACTCTTGAACAAAATCCCTACCGATGATAGCCAAGTGACAAATTAGAAGCGAGTGGTAATTAAAAGCCTTACCCTCAAATATAGCCATTTTTGTAGATAGGGCTAAAAAAACTACATTAGCTGAAAACATGAAAGAAGCCCTCGCTGTCCGAAAAGTGTAATCGCTTTGGAAAAGAAAGCTGCTCTCGAGGAAAGAAAATCCAAAAAAGTGTCTTTCAAGGATGATTCAAAGAAGAAAGTCACCAAAGATCCATATGATATGGAGGGCCTTCAAAAAGTCCTCAAAACTATGTCAAATGAAATGGTTGAAATTAAGAAGCAAGTAGCAGAGTCCTCAACAAAGAAACCTTACAGGAATTTCAAGAAACCTGAATCCAAGCCTCCGAATGTTATATCCTATGCAGATTCAGATCCTGAGGAAGAAGAAGAAGAAGAAACAATTACACCAACCGATGAATTAGAAGAAGAGGAAGTCGTTGAATGCCATGGAATGTGGGACTTTATACTGCCTAACTCCGATACCGAAGCTGAACAAGAAGCCTTTCCCGTGACTACCAGGAGCAAAAGTACTCCTGAAACTGTCCAGGCCAATTCAAAGAAAAGGAGTGCAGGTACCAATACTACAAAAGAAAAGGTACCCACAAGGAAGCCAGCTGCAACAGTACCTCAAAATCAACCGTCATCCTCCAATATACCTACATCATCTAAGATGTTGGTAGTATCAGATTCAATGGACTATAATATTGTTGATGATATGAAAAACACTAAGGCAAACATCACCATGTTTGAACTCAGTAAATTAAAACATCAACAAAAATTGCTTCTCAAAGAACTTAATGCAGTTCCTTCTTCACCTCTTCCCAGTACTAAAGCTGCAAGTGATTCAGGACAACCACCTTCTGGTAGAGTTGAGGCAACTGATACAATTCTAATTGGAGACAGATCAAATTCCCACACCCCTCCTTTCCTCTTAACATATGAAATCTACAATCGAAATCTACATAACTTCTTAATTGACTCTGGGGCGTCATCCAATATAATGCCAACTTCAGTTTGTTCTAAACTGAACATAGAACCTCAGAAGTCTTCAATTCACATTGTGGAGTTAGATAGAACTAAAGTCCAGGTTTTATGGGAAATAAACTCTGTTACAATCAGATTATCGGCTGATCCACGAGTGGTTCAGAGAATTGATATCTTAATCGCCGATATACCTGAGTTTTATGGTTTAATCTTGAGTAGGGATTGGACTGAAAATCTCCACGGGTATATTTCTACCGATTGGTCTCATATGTGGCTGCCCTACGAGGGAAAGCCAAACCAAATAAAAATCAATCGGGAGAAACACATGACACATACTGTTACAGAGTTCGAACAAGAGAATCAACCAGTTGCATTTAACAACAAAATTTTGGGAAACTATTCTTCTGAATCATTCTTTGGCAATTATATTGTCCAGCCATCTCCTTTCTCGGTAAACAATTTCACATCGCAAATCGAAAATTTTTCACAAACTGACAAGTCTAGATATGTTAATGTTACTGAGAATTTTGTAAATAAAAATGTTGATAATTCTTTATTTTGGTCTTTATATTTTGACGGTTCAAAATCTAGTGAAGGATCAGGAGCAGGGTGTATTTTAGTAAGCCCTGAGGGAGATAAAACAATGCTTTCTTGTAGATTAGAATTTGAATGCACGAATAATACAGCTGAGTATGAAGCCCTGGTCCAAGGATTATACAAAGCTATCGGCTTAAAAGTTCAATATTTAAAAGTGTTCGGCGATTCAGAGATTGTGATAAAACAAGTTCGGAACACAATCCATTGTCTCTCTAATCACCTCAAGCACTACCAGTCTTTAGTTCAGGAACTTTTATCTCATTTCTTAGCGTTCAATATTTCACCTATCCCCAGATCCCATAATGCAGCAGCTGATCTGTTGGCTAATGTTGCTTCTAAACTCCTGCCTTCTGAATATTTTAGTCTAGATAGATTTTCGATAGAGTTGATCTTTAGGCCATCAATCCCCGACAATATCACCAATTGGAGAGCATTCAACCACGATGAAGACATTCTACATTTCTTATCTTCCGACAAATCCTACAATGATCAGATCATTGATGAAAATGATCATGATCTTCAGATGAAAGAAAAGCATGAGGAAAACTAGAGTAAAAGATTGGAATTCGCTCTACGCTCCGTGACCTAGCGCGCGCGTTCCTGCCGCCCTTGGCCTCCTGGTCAGAGCCCCGATGGCCTCTCCGGAGTCTTCGCCGGAGGAGACTGTCATCCTACAGGCACAGCAACAGGCATTCTCTGCCCTTGTCAGCTCCCTGCCTCCTCAACGAAACCGCCCTGCTGTTACCAAGTTCGTAAAAAAATTAGATGGACTTCAGGAAGTTGCTCTGCCTCCGACTGCGCCCAGACTGGCTGCCTTAGCTCTCGCTGAAAGAGGTTTGATTGGCCAATTTACTGGCCTTTGGCCATCATCTAAAACCGTCCAGAGGTGGGTGGAAAGAAATTGGTTGGACAAAACCCAAGGAAAAATCGCCATTAGATTCTGTGGGAAAGGCTTCTTCACCTTTCATTTCGAGACAAAGAATGACAAGGACTTGATCTTTCGCAACGGACCCTATTTTATGGATTCCAGAGGTCTGTACCTGAATAAGTGGACACCAGATTTCGATCCAGAACTTGATATCCCTAATGCAGTTCCTGTCTGGGTCCGTCTCCCTCATCTCCCATTGCATTGCTGGGGAGATGACTCTGTAAGAGCCATTGGAAACGCAGTCGGCAAGTACATTGACAGAAGCGAACCAAGAGACAACATGCAAGCCCGCGCTCGCATTTGCGTCGAGGTTGATTTGGGCAAAGGACTTCCAGAAGCTATCAAGATCAAAGTCAATGAATGGTCACACATCCAACAGCTCGACTACGAACAGATCCCCTTTAAATGTAAGGTATGTCACGAGTACGGTCATTTTGCTAATCGCTGCACTAAGATAATTAATGTGGATAGCAACACTCAAGATCATCAATGGGAAGTGGTAAAAAAAAAAAAATCTGCCCCTAGCATCTCTTTGCCCAATGATTTTGATCCCTCTTCTCTGAATCCCTCTGCCCATATCCCGCCTCCGCCTCCTCCTCCTCATCCTTCTCATTCTCCCGATCCTGAAATTCCCCTTCTGTCCCCTTCATCTACCAACCCTTTCCATATCCTATCCCTCCCTGAAGACGATCCATCCCCCTTGATCCCTACCTCCTCGAACCCCTCCGCCCACCCCTCCTCCCTCCCAGACCAATCCTCCTCTCCTATTATGAGCGCCCATCTCTTACCTGATCCCCTTCCTCCCAGAGTTACCCGCAGCAATTCCAAGGACCACGGCTCCTCCCTCGATGGACAAAAAAAGCCAGGTAGAAAGTCTACAAAACAACATAGGGATGAAAATGCTCAGAAGGACATCGCTCTCGGTCTGCAGCACCTGATAGAATCCTTCATACAGGCCAACAAAGATCAAGAAGTAGCTAGCAAAGACAAAGGAGGTAGAGCACCTTCTCGAAATGTAGGTTTGAAATGATCAAAATTCTTTCTTGGAATAGCAGGGGACTTGGGCAACCCTCAAAAATCATTGCTCTATTAGACCTCATAGCGCAGGAGAAACCATCTATTATTCTACTTCAGGAAACGAAACAAAGGGAAATAGAAATCAGCCAAATCATTGGCAAGTACAAAAACTACAGAGGAAGTATATGCGAAGCGAGAGGCGCTTCGGGAGGAATTTCTACAATCTGGAACCAGAATGATTGGCAACGTGAATCTGAGGTAGTTGAACAGCACTGGATAAAAACAGTCCTAAAAAATCATAATAGCCAATAGCAGATTGTCATCTTCAACGTTTATGTTCCCAATCATTATAGGGATAAAGGAAATTGCTGGGAAACTCTCAGCAATCACATCCAAGAAGGAGACAGCAGCAATACAATTGTAGCCGGCGACTTTAACCTCATCCTCCATGCAAATGAAAAGCGAGGAGGGAAATTTCTGCCAGATCCATTCAGGACTCAAATGGAAAATGTAATGCATATTGGCGACCTCATTGACATAACTCCAAAAAACCGCAAGTATTCATGGAACAACCGAAGACTGGGCAGTCATAATATTATGGAGAGGTTGGACAGATTCTTGGTGAATACTTCTATTTTGTCAACCTTCTCTTCTGTCACTTCCGCCATTCTTCCTTTTGCTGCATCAGACCACTATCCAATCACCCTCGAGTTAAAAATCCATTGCAACCTTGGTCCGCTGCCCTTTAAGTTCAACCAACTTTGGAGCGAACAGCAATCAGCTCGAAACATTATTCAACATACTTGGAGGCAGCATATTGAGGGCTCCCCAAGCTTCATTTGGGAAAGCAAGCTAAAGAATGTGCAGGCAGCGCTAAGGCAATGGGCCAAATCCTGCTACAAAGAGCCAGAGCAGGAAAAGAGTGAATTAAAAATTCAAATAGCTGAATTCCAATGCACAATCGAACAAAATGAATACAGCCACAGTAAAAAACTCCAAGAAGAAGAGCTGTACATTAAACTCAGCAAAATTAAAAGGCAGGAGGAGGAAAAATGGCGCACCAAATCACGACAAGTATGGTTGGAGAGCGGGGACAAGAACACCTCTTCCTTCCACAAGCAAGCCGCTGCCAGACAAACCCGAAACACCATCACTGCTATCTCGGACAGCGCAGGGACAATTCATGTGGAACAAACAGATATAAAAGAAGCTGCTTCAGCGCATTTCAAGGACTTGTTAACTGAAGAGCAAGAGGAAGAAACATTTGATGACCTCCTGCAGCATTTGCATCCTAAAATCACAGATGATCTAAACAAAAAATTGACAGCTGAAATAAAAGAGGAAGAAATTGCTGATGCAATCTGGACCCTGCACCCCAACAAGTCTCCTGGTCCGGACGGGTTCCCAATCAGCTTCTACAGGGATTACTGGGAACTAATAAAGAAAGATCTCATAAAATACATCAAGTGGATTCAAAAAAAAGGCAAGATAGGTGGATACACAAATGCTACACATCTGGCTCTCATTCCGAAGGAAAATCGGCCATCCAACTTTTCTCGCTTCAGGCCTATATCCTTATGCAACTCATCATATAAAATCTTCACTAAAATCATAGCCACTCGGCTAAAACCTCTTCTACCAATGCTGATCTCAGATAATCAAGGAGGCTTCATAGCAAACAGACAAATCTCAGACTCAATTCTTTTAGTTCAAGAGGCCATACACTCCAGTCAATCAAGGAACGAGAAAGGCTTCATATTAAAACTTGATCTTGCCAACGCCTTTGATAGGGTAAGGCATTCTTTTCTTTTTGCAGTTCTCCAAAAGATGGGCTTCTCACCTCTCTTCATCAATGTCATCAAAAGCTGCATCTCCGGGCCCTGGATCGCCCCTCTCATTAATGGAAGACCTGGCCCTTCTTTCCAATCCTCAAGAGGATTAAGGCAAGGTTGCCCCTTATCCCCCTATCTATTCATCCTTATGGCAGAATCTTTTAGCAGTGCCCTCGATCATAAGAGGCAATCAGGCCTCATCACGGGTATCAAGTTCGAAGATGGCACCAAAAATATAAACCATTCCCAGTTTGCCGATGACACCCTATTGCTAGGAGGGGCGTCCACCATTATTGCAAAAAGGTTTAAGTCCCTGCTTGACAAGTTCATGAGATACTCTGGAGGTAAAATAAACTTTCTCAAGAGCTGCATTTATGGTTGGAATGCCTCTGCACAAACGATTCATAACATTGCTAATATTTTTGGTGTCCCTTGCAAGCTAGATTGGGACAGTTTCAGTTATCTGGGAATGCCGGTAACTTCAGGGAAAACAAAGACTGGAGTCTGGGACTTAATGTTGGACAAAATGAAAAAGAAAATTCAGAGATGGGGAACTTCGTGGCTCAATCCAGCTGGGCGACAAATTCTCCTAAAATCAGGGCTCTCCTCCCTTCCTTTATTCCAGTTCTCTCTTGCTCATGCGCCAGCTTCGTTTCATCGAAAAATGGATAGCATCCTCCGATTCTTCCTTTGGCAAGGAGGCAAAAATGAAAAGAAAAAATTCAATTTAGTTAACTGGAATCAGGTTATTCAAAGCCCTGAGAATGGTGGTCTGGGCATCAGGTGTCCTTCTATTATGAATTTAGCTTTCGGTGGGAAGCTGATATGGAGACTTATGGACAATCAACCAGCATGGTGGAAAAACGTCCTAGAAGCAAAATACCTCAGCAAGCCAAGATCGCAAATCCTCAAGGCTGATATCCCCAACAGGCACTGTACAAATATATGGAAATTCTGCAAAAAAGCCATACTTTTCATGGCGCAAAACGTCTCAAAAGTGCCAAAAGGAGGCGAATCTGTTAATATAGGTTCGGATAAAATTATGGGGAATCCTCCCATAAACAGTCTCACAGGTTCTGAACCGATTCTAAGCTATCTCCACAGTAAAGGCATAACGAAACTGAGTCAGATCTCCCAGTGGAACGATCCAACTAATGCTTGGATTCAATGGGCATTTCCACCCATTCCTCAACACCTCAATGACAGCTTCGACTCCCTCTGCAGCGGTCTTCACAATATAGCTCCCACAACCAAAGGCGCAAAAGATGAGTTTCGTTGGGATCCTTCAGGCACAAATTACACTATCAAAACAGGTTATAGCTATCTGAGCAGCAAAGCTCACCCCACCACAATCTGGGCCCCGAGGAAGATCCTAAAAAACGCGGAAGCAATCCCAAAGATCAAGTTCTTTATGTGGATTCTTCTCCATGGAAAAATCTTAACCGCTGAGAACCTCAGGAAGAGAGGATTCTACGGGCCCTCCAGGTGCCCCAATTGTAAAATGGCGGAGGAATCCCTCCAGCACCTGTTTATTTCTTGCCCCTTCGCTGCCCACTGTTGGAACAACATAACTCCCTCCGCCCCATCCTCCTGGAATCCGCAGCAATCTATCACTGAAATTCTAAACAACTGGAGACGGAGCTATCCTTGGCAAACAGAAAATCAAAACCCAGCCAGAAGACTGTGGAATGCCATCCCGTTCGCTCTTTTGTGGCGCATCTGGATCGCCCGAAACAGTTCGATATTTCGAGATAAAGCCACCACAACCAATCACGTTATCCTCAAAGCCACCAGTCTTGCAGTAGAAACAATAGCTGTCAAACTAACTCGGCGAATTGATCCCGACAGGTTATGGACAGAGGAGAGAAGTTTCAGCTCGAATTTAATTGAAAGATCCAGCATCACCTCAGCAACTAAGATCCGAAAACCTCTCGGCAAATCAAACAATATCGAATGGAAAATCCGTCTTTCAAAAGAAGAATTCGATAAATGGCTATTGGCAAAGGATTCTCACTCGTTATTCTTCGACGGGGCGTCCAAGTCCAATCCTGGTGCTGCGGGTGCAGGGGGCGTTATTCTGGCTCCTTCTGGTGCAATGGTGACCTCCTTCGAATGGGGTTTGGGGAGTTTGAGCAACAATCGAGCTGAAGCATTGGCACTGTTTCAAGGCCTCTTGCAGCTACAGAACCAAGGGATTAAAAAAGCTCTTGTCTTCGGCGATTCAGCAATAATCGTAAGTTTAATGAACAGCAGCAGACAAGCATCCAACCTCTTCCTTCATCAAATCATAAGTCGCTGCAAAACTATGCTGACTCAGAACTTTAAGTGCCAATTTTTCCATGTCCTTCGATCCAGCAACCAGGAAGCGGACAAGCGAGCCAGCCACGCCTGTTCACGAGAAAAAGGAAGCCTATTATGCAATCAAGCGAGCCTGCTTCAATTTATCCCTTGACAGCGCCATTTTGTCAAGGAGCAACTCACCTAACTGTATTTCCCAGCAGAATTTGTGAACTCACAACCAATCAGACCTCAGCTGATTACTCTAAATGTACAGCAAAACCAGCTTTCTTCTGTCCCAATTTATCAGAATCTACACCTGCTCTAGAACTCTTCAAGCAAGCAGCAAAGGAATCTATGTGAACTGCCACAATGAAATCCAGAATCTGGTTCCACTTGTAACTCCATCTATTGTAAAATCGGAGCTCAGACTCCCTCATCTTTTTTGAATACAACAAGCAACCGATTTCGTAAAAAAAAAAAAGAAAAGCATGAGGAAAACTCTATACCAAAACTTGTGGTTAAACTTGAAGATCTCTATGACATTAAAGACAGGTTCAAACATGTAACCAATTCAAAATCCAAAGTTCTACCTTAAGGTTTGAATCGATAAATCTTGGTACCGAGCATAACCCTCAAAATATTAATTTAGGATTAGGACTTTCTGAACAGAAAAGGATAGCATTTATCAAATTATTAAAAAAAAAAAAACATGTCTTCGCTTGGAATTATGATGACTTAAAAACATATGATACATCTATTATACAACATACCATTCCAATGCTACCCGAACAAAAACCAGTTCAACAAAAATTGAGGAAAATACATCCAAACTTAGAGAGTCAGATAAAAACATAACTCAATAAACTCTTAAAAGCAAAGATTATTTTTCCAATTCGGCACTCAAACTGGGTCTCTAACATGGTACCTGTCAGGAAGAAAAATGGTGACATTAGGATTTGTATTGATTTTAGAAATCTGAATAAGGCCAGTCAAAAGGATAATTTCCCATTACCTACTATGGAGCAAATACTCCATTCAGTGTCAGGTTCTGAACTAATGCCTTTTCTAGACGGTTTTTCGGGATACAACCAAGTTCTGGTTCATCCTAATGACAGACTTAAAACTACTTTCAGGACAAAATGGGGAACCTACGCCTATCAGAAAATGCCTTTTGGACTTATTAACGCAGGAGCTACATTCCAAAGAGCAATGGATATAGCCTTCAAAGGATTGATCAACAAGAAAGTAGTCTTCTACTTAGATGATATTACTGTATTTTCTAAAAAGAGATCTAACCATTTACATGATTTGAATCAAATCTTTGAACGCTGTAGAAGGTATGGTATTTCACTTAATCCTAAAAAATCCTTCTTTTCTCTAGATCAAGGAAAGCTCTTAGGCTTTATTGTTTCCAAAGATGGTATTTATATTGATCCCGACAGGATTAAAGAAATTTCTGAAATCCCATTTCCCCATAACAAAAAATCAATGCAATCATTTTTATGTCAGATCAACTTTGTCAAAAGGTTTGTTCCCGATTTTTCTCATATCATTTTACCATTACAAACCATGATTAAGAAAAATTCAGCGTTTAGATGGGGAGTTGTGGAAAAAGAAGCATTTGATTTAATCAAGCAATCAATAATCAATGCCCCCACTTTAAACACTCCTAATTTTTCTAATCATTTCACATTGTACACTATCGCGTCCGATTTATCTTATGCAGCGGTACTCACTCAAATCAACGATCACAACTTGGAAGCATCGATTTCATTCTTTAGTTCAAATTTTCAGGGTGTTGAACTAAATTACTCCGAAGTTGAAAAACAAGCCTTTGTAGTATATAAATCCATCAAACACTACAGGCCCTTCCTTCTAAAAGCCCATACAAAAGTAATAGTTCCTTTTTCTTCAGTAAGGCAATTACTGATCCAAAGAGAACTAGGTGAAAAAAGGGCAAATTGGGTTACAGCACTCCAAGAATATGACTTGGAAATCAAGCCGGCAAAGATTGTTAGAGGTCAAGGTTTTTGCAGGTTATTAGCAGGAGCAACCAACATTCCCGAATCAGGTGATACAGATCATATTGAAGAAATCAACCAGATAAGTATTACCGATTCTGAATCTCAAT
>APFE030350987.1:13918-45582 GCA_000404065.3 Pinus taeda
TCCAATGCCTTGTGCAACCCTTGTTGCACAAGCAGATCCTTAACCTTCAGTTTCCAAAGAGCAAAATTGCTCTTTCTGGTGAATTTCTCCACCTCGAATTTCGCATTCGACATCTTGGCCATTTATCCTTTCCTAGGGTTTCAGACTTTCTAGGGTTTTATATTCCTTTAAAAAAAAAACTCCTTATTTCTCCAACTAAAAAAAAACCTTGAAAAAATTTTTGTTCTTGTTTCTTTCCTTAAAAAAAATTGTCTTCTTTTCCTAAAACCCTGAAAAAAAAATTATGTTCTTGTTTCTTTCCTGAAAAATAAATCTGTCCCTTTTTTTCTTGAATTTAAAGACCCTTTTAAAAAAAACTATTCCTGCTTTCTAGGACAAAAAAAAAAAAATTTAAAAAAATACCTGATCACACTTGCTCCAACAGTAGGCACTTACAGCCAAGTGTACAGCTAGTCACACTTCACGCAGAAAACTTCAAGCTGCAGCACCTTCACGCCCTAATTCTGAACAACGTAAGCTCACGCAGGCTCCTTCACAGGCACGCACAGCCAATCACACTTCAGGCAGCAAACTTCAAGCCGTAGCACCGCAGGCTCCTTCACAGGCACGCACAGCCGCTCCTTCACAGGAACGCACAGCCAATCACACTTCACGCAACAAACTTCAAGCCGCAGCACACTCCTTCACAGGCACGCATAGCCAATCACACTTCACGCAGCAAACTTCAAGCTGCAGCACCGCAGGCTCCTTTACAGGCACGCACAGCCAATCACACAGGCTCTGATACCAATTGTAGAATAACAGAGAAGCAAAGACAGATAGAACAGATGAAATAACACCAAGATGAAACTGTTTTATTAACTGAATGATGGATGAACTGATGATTCTCCACACTACCGGATTCATGTGCTATTACATTAGATATATATCATGTTACATAACTGCTTATAGAACCGAAATACAGTTCCGCCTAACTACTGCCTAACTACAATACAGTTCAAAAAACCTAACTAAATTCGTTGTCAAAAACTAACAAAGGCTCCTTCACAGGCATGCACAGCCAATCACACTGGAAGAGATTTGAATTTTCCTTTCCCTTGTAGACCTTCTTAGAGAAACCGGTTGCTGAACTGGTTCAGAAACTTGCACTGGTTCAGAAGCTTCAACGGCTTCCTTTGTGTCTTCAGCACCTTTTTCTCCAGAGGTTTCTCCTTCCTTCCGGCTGTCACCGAAAGGTCTAGCCTCCAACTGAACTCGTTGATTTTGCGACACCTGTTCCTGTTCAATTCTTTCAACAGTTGATTTTAAAAGAGAGGATTCATCATATACGCGCATCTTATACACTCCCACATTTTTTATACATGCTTATTAGTGCACTCCTTATAGTAGCATTTATCCCAAATACTTGTCTGATTATGTAATCATGAATCTATTTACCATGGTGCAATATCACTAAGTGGGCACATGCTAGAAGAGCACTCGTAATGGTGAAGGCTTTCGGTTTTACACATGTTAACTGCATTTCACGGAAGAGCTTGAATGCTTCAACATTGTACTCATTCTTAGTACACATTCCAATCATCCCGGTCCATAGTACAACATCTCTCTGAGGAATTCTATCAAATAAACGGCATGCATTATCTATTCTTCCAAACTTGGAGTAGAAGTTCAGAAGCTTAGTCCCGATAACGGCATTTGACTCAAAGCCACTTTGAACAACATATGAATGAATCTACTTCCCTTGTTTTAGAGCCCCAGATGCAATACATGCAGAGAGAAAATTTGCCACGGTGATGGAAATCAGTGCAATGCCTACTTTCTGCATTCGACAAAACATCACCAAAGCATCATTACCTCGCCCACTTTGAACATAACCTCCAATCAATGCAGTCCATGATGTCACATTTGGCTCAATAAGAGATGTGAGTAAATTGGACTAGATGATGTGGTGGACTTGCATATGGTACTAAGAGCGCTACCATGATCCTATTGTTGCTGCTCAAAATTAGAGTAGTCTAAAAACACCTCAAAAATAATTGTTTTCCTGAGCAATTTTGAAGAAATTTGGCAGAAACTTTTGGAAGGTGTTTTCACCTAGAAAATAATGTATTTCCTGGGAATTTTGATGACATTTTACACCATACATCTTGGGAATTTTGATGACATTTTACACCATACATCTTGGGAATTTTGATGACATTTTACACCATACATCAAATAGGTGAACTAAGTATATTTTTCTCTTCAATATTATACTTGAAGCATTGGCAGACATTACATTTCTCAAGGCCAAATGCCAATTGTATCTGGAAACTACAAGCTAGAACATCATGCAACTAGGGAATTCGTTAATGTCAAAGGATTTGGATTAGATAAGGTATTAGTATTATGTGAGTTAAAATTGTTGGTCCTTATATATGAGTAGTAAGGTATATATGTTGAAAACAAGGCCATGATTCTGCACTGTAAAATTTTACAATAGTCATCACCACGAACAAGGGTTGTGTAGCCATAGAAAAGATGTTATTAGAATTTGTGTGGGTTTTCTGAGTTTTCCAAATATTTGTGTTTGTTCAAAGTAAATCATGAAATCTATACTTTACATATCATACTGAGATAATAACATTTTTTTTCTCTCGGGTCCACTGGTGGATAAATTAAGTACTAAGTTTGGAAGCTTAATTGACATTACAATGCATTCTTCCAAACTTCAAATAGAAGTTCAGAAGCTCAATCCCGATAATAACATTTGACTCAAAGCCACTTCGAATAACATACAAATGAATATTTTTCCCCTATTTCAGATCCCCAAACGCAATACATGTAGAGAGAACATTTTCTACGATGATGGAACTCCGTGCAATGCATGCTTTCTACATTCGACAAAACATCACCAAAGCATCATGACCTTGCCCACTTTGAACATACCCTCCAATCAGTGCAGTCCGTGATATCACATTCAACTCAATACCTGCCAAATACATTTCATGGAAGAGATCCAAGGCTTGATCACAATATCCATTTTTAGCATACCTTGAAACAATTGAAGTTCGTGAAACTGCATTTCCTTTTGACATTTTGTCAAATACTTTCCTTGCATCTTCTACAACCATGCATGTGTTATACATATCGATCATATCATTTTCAACAACTATGTCTTTCCTACAACCCCTTCTGCTTATTTGACCATGAATCTCCCTGCCCTGCAACCAGCACAAGCCTTCAACACACATGGAAAGACAAAATTGTCATATTGCATACCAGTCTCTTGAATTTCATAATAGAGCTTAAGGGCCTCCTCATAATCACCATAGTTGGAAAAACCTGCAATCATAGCAACCCATGAAGGCCTGATTCGTTCAATAATTTTGTCAAACACTAGTTGTGCATCCTCTATACTATCGCACTTGGCATACATGGCAATAAGCTTAGTTTCTAGCATTCCATTTGGTTCAATCCCATTCAAACCCAAGTGGGTATGGACTATTGTTTCTTCTGAAAAAACGTTAATCTTGATACAAAGTTCCAAGAGGGAAATATAGGTGTCTGGATCGACTATAGCGTTGTTTAAACGTTCCAAGCTTCCTTCAATGGGCCCTTCCTACAAAGTGCTCTCACTTCAACAGAAACATCATTGGCCTCAGTCTCTGTCATTTAATTTTGTGGGTTTTTCATATAGTGTCGCAATCATAGGGGTAGTTGTGGAGACAACATTTGTTTTCAGAACATGAATAACAGAAGCCACAAGACTCCCAAATTTAGAGTTGTAAGAGAGGTGATTAGATTGGACTAGATGATGTGGCAAACTTGCATATGGTACTAACAACGCTACCATGATCCTATTGTTGTTTCTCAAAATTCGAGTAGTCTAAAAACACCTCGAAAATAATGGTTTTTCCTTGGCAATTTTGAAGAAATTTGGCAGAAACTTTTGGAAGGTGTTTTCACCTCAAAAATAATGTATTTTCCTAGGAATTTTGATGAAATTTGATGCCATACATCAAATAGATGAACTAATTAGATTGTGATCTTCAATATTTATACTTGAAGCACTGGTAGGCATTACATTTCTCAAGGCCAAATGCCAATTGTATCTGGAAACTACAAGCTAGAACCTTGTGCACCTAGGAAATTCCTTAATATCAAAGGATTTGGATCAAATAAGGTCTTGGTATTATGTGAGTTAAAAGTGTTGGTCCTTACATCTGAGTAGTAAGATTTATATGTTGAAAATAAGGCCAAGATTTTGCACTGCATAATTTTACAACAGACATTTGTGTGGGGTTTTCTGAGTTTTCCAGATATTTGTATTTGTTCAAAGTAAATCATGAAATCTATACTTTACATATCATACTAAAATAATAACCTTTTTTTCTCTTAGGTAGATTGGTGGATAAATTAAGTGCCGAGTTTGGAAGCCTATTTGACATTACAATGTGAAATTTTGAAACTACAACCATTGCCTGAAAAAATATAATATTGGGAGTCCCATATGTTGTTGATGTCGTGGATAAATTAAGTACCGAGTTTGGAAGCTTAATTGACATTACAATGTGAAATTTTGAAACTACAGTCGTTGCCTGAAAAATATAATATTGGGATTCCCATCTGTTGTTGATGTCTAGCTCATTTTCATCTAATACGTGGTGATGTCTAAAATTTGTGAGTTTTGATGCAAATTTAGATTTGGAAAGATAGCTATCATATTTTTCATGAATTAATGTTATTTTATTTAGTTTAGCTAATGTTATCTACTAGTATTTTTTTCAAAATCTATCGAATATTTTCTATTGGAACTTGAAACACCATCATTGAAGATTAAGAGGCAACCTATGCTGGAAAGGTATGTGATTTCTCTTTATCTTCTAGCTCTGGATGACATTTTGTTTACTAAATTTTATTTTCAATGTTGTTTTATATGGTAGGATTTTTCTCGAATTTATGCCTTACGGTGTTTCCTTTGCAACATTTTGTGCAATTGCTAGTTAATTCCATTCATTCCCTTCACTTTGTTCAACTCTTTTGTCTTTCCCATGTAGTTGCTTCAATGCTTCCCTCGTAGTTTCTTCAATGCTTCCCTCGTAACAAGTTACTAATTAAATGATTATATCACGAAAGAAAATTTAATTAATTATGTTTTTATTATAAATATATAAAAGGTTTAATTAATTTTATAATTTTAATAAATGTTAAATATTAATATATATTTAAAACAAAATGTTTAAATTATTAAATTTTATTTTTATTTTTAAAATTTTATTTTTTAAATCAAATTATATATAAAAATTCATCAATTTTGAAATGAAAATAAGTTAATAATACTAATCTATAAAAATATAAATATTTATTAAATAAAATTAAGAAGATTTAAATATTTTAATTTTCGAATTTCTAACCATAAAACAAAATTATTAATGAACTGGATTTTTATTTAAATTACATTTTAAAAATATAAATATTTAAAAAAATACATATTCAATATTTTAAATTTGTAATTTTGAATCAAACTAATAATAAAAATATCAAAATATCAAAAGCTTAAATATTTAAATTTCACTTAAAACTAGTATGGCTATATAATTAAAATGGTTGATAAATCAATAGAAATCAAAACACTTACCTTATGATACATCTTACATTTGTTAAATTAAAAAAAAATCATAAAAATTTAAATATATTATTATTATTATAAAAAAATCGATATACGAGTTAAACATATATACATTTCAAAAAATATGTAATGAAATTAACCCACTTTTAGCATGGAGATTCTTCACCTATAAATAGACTCTGTTACAGTGTCATAAGCTAATATCATGGAACTCAAAAAATCACATCACATATATAATAACATTTTTAAGTTTTTTACAAGGAAGGGAAACCCTTTGGTTGGGTGGGATGGAGTCACATTGCACTCCCCAAGAAGTGGGGTGGCTGGGGTTTGAAATATCTTCCATCCTTCACTCATGCACTTGTTGCCAAGATGGGATGGCTTATTCTTACCTCACAGAGTCTATGGACCAAAGTGGTGCACTACAAATATATATGGCCCTTACAGAATATGGACTGGATCCGCCTCCCTTCATGGCAAAGAATACGTATATCTTCGATCTGGCGAGTTGTCTTACATACTCTACCTAGTATCATAAATGATCTTGCATGGCGCATTAGTGATGGCCAATCTGTGCGTATTGGCATGGATCCCTAGACTAGTTGTGGCAACATGTATCAACTTCCTCCCGAACTCATTCATTTCCTTAAGAATAGAGATATACATATGCTTGCCAATATCATTGATTTGGAGAGCACTACCATATTTGTTCAATCATGGAAATCAGCTTATATATTGGGCATCCCTATACAATGGCACCACGCATGGGCAGGTTACATATCTGCACTGATAGAATCCCATGTTCACGTCAAGGAGGGTGATGACGAACTCATTTGAGCACCAACTAGGCATAGAGTATACACACCCAAAGAAGGTTATCCTATCATTTATGCTATTCACATGCCACCTAAGCTCATTGAATAGTGGCAAACACTTTGGAAGCTTAAAGACACACCCCCCCGCACAAGATTGTTTATGTGGAATATTTTAATGAACAAGACACCTACTAGGGGCATTCTAATGAAAAGATCCTTTCATGGCCCCTCCTGGTGTGTACTATGTCAACAGGCTGAGGAAACAAATGACCATCTCTTTCTCCATTTTCTGACAATGATCGATATCTGGATACAAGTTCTTTCTTCTTTATCCATTACTATCAGATGGCTCAGCAATACTACAATGGAGGCTTGCAATCATTGGATGGAGGGGACCACGAACCAAAATATTCATTGTCTTCCCCTGATCATTTGCTAGACCATCTGGCTTATTAGGAATGGTATCATCTTCAGAGACAGAGCTACTCGTTGGTCATTATCCATTGCTCAGATCATCAATGCCTATCATGAAATTCTAGACGATGACCCCTCACCATCTGCATGGGTTGTGTCATATGAAGTCATTAACCACAATCATTCCTGGACTTACTTTGATGGTGTTGCACAAGAACAAGGGTGTGTGCGGGGGGGGTGGGGGGGTATATTATTGCACAAATATGAAAATCACATTTTTCAAATACAGATAGGCTTTGGGATTGGCACTAATTTCTAAACTTATCACCCTTAGACATTTGCTCCATTTTGCACTAGCACATCATTGCATACATATATAGATATTTGGGTTCTAAAAAATCATCATTAACTAGTTCAATAATACATCTGCATGTCATCTACACTCTCTCAGGAATATTTTGGATGAAGTTATGCTTTTAAAATCACAATTTGAATATATTTCTTATCAACAAAATTACAGGGAGTGAAATCAAGCTGTCAACCAGTTATCCAAGGCGGCCATGGTCTAGCCCAAGGGGATTTGGCTAATACAGGAGCAACAGGATGTCGATCATTTTCAATACTATCATCAGCCTTATATTGATCAGTTTTATCAACAGGTTGATAGGCCCTAATTTGCAATATCTACTAGCAATTTCTATCAATACTGGTTTTATATATTTTGTATATCTCTTTTACATGAACAGTCATAATATACCCTCTCTAGGTAATTTTGTATAGACATATTTTTTGATGGCTACGACCCAACTTACTGCATATGCCACTCAAGCATCTACAACATCTAATTTTCTTAACTAATGGAAATTGCAATTTTTCCCTTGGGAGAAAAACTATTAATAATTTATTAAATAAAATTAAAAATCATTTTAAATATTTTATTTTAAAATTTTTAACCATGAAAAAATTATTAATGAATTTTATTTCTATTTAAATTGCATTTAAAAATATATATATAATTTTGTTTTAAATATATATACAATATTTTTTTTTAAGCCGCAAGGGTTAGCTCAACTGGTTGAGTCCCTGTTGTTAAGTACTTTGCTAATCAAGAGGTCACAAGGTCAATTCTCCTTGATGCCATTGGGGTTAGGCCCTGCTAATCTATCCGAAGGGCTTTAAAAAGATTCCCTTCGGGGTTGATCTGCCCAGATTTTTGTGGATGTAGCGCCACCCATGAACCACCTCTAAAAAAATATATACATTATATTAAATTATAATTTAATTAAATTTGAATTAAATTTAAAATATATATATATATATATATATATATATATATATATAATATATATATATATATATATCAAATATTTAAATTATACTTAAAACTAGCATGGTTATAATAATTAAATAGTTGATAAATATCAATAGACATCAAAACACTTATCTCACGATACATATTATATTTTTAAAATTACAAAATATCATAAAAAATAACTCTACTATTATTATAAAACGAATAATATATGAGTTAAATATATATATTTCAAAAAATGTGTAACGAAATCAACCTCATTTTAGTATGGAAATTATAAATCAGTTTCGGGATTTAGTGCTTCAACACATTCTATTAAGAAACTAGTTACAACCGCCAGCATCCCATCTTCGCAAGTTTCTAGCCATTCACAACTGCCACATGTCATTGTATCTCAAAGCAACGGATGAGTATAATTCACCAGCTCACCAACATCATTGACAATTAAGAATGGGCGGTGTGACATCCCCCAACCATATATGATCGTGTGAGTTTATGGTAAGGAAAGTAAGCAATTTTAATACTCGTAGTAGGAAAATGGGGGTGGTGGCAGCAGCATTGATTGAAGCATGGCGCTAATGGTATTGGACTTGTAGACTCGATTTGGAAGACTGTCAATATAGAAGGAAAGTTCACCTGGTTTTGGTTTAGAGAGGAGTTATTCTAGGAAAATTTGTCTTTTTTAGTAGCTTGATGGGGTTTTCATGGTGGTTTAGTCGCCCTAGCATGAGGAGAGTTTAGGACACTAGTTTAAAAAGTAACATTGTGGTTTTACTGCACTGGGTGGTGAGGAACTAGGTGCTCTTGGTGGTTTTCTATATGTTGGAGAGACAATTGGAGGCGTGTGTAGGGCCTCAAGACTAGAGGAAGGTATGTAATTTTGATTGTATACTAGATACTTCTATGAATTTATTGTTCTTTCAAGTTTCAACCTCTGCACTTGAGAGCCTGTGGTTTTTCATGTAAATTACAATGGTATTTTCATTTGAGGTCTGGTGTGGGCAGCTGGAGGTTGGATCTTACGTTTGTGTTTTGGGGGGTTCAACCAGCGAGGTATGGGGAAGCTCTTTACCACACCAGGCAGAACTTACGGGATGAAAATTGTTGATGTGGACTCTGTGTTAGTCTGTGTGGGGTCAAGGAACTTCTTAAGTGTCTCAATCCTATATCTATGGCTAATTGAGCATGAAAATTGGCCCTTTCAATTATTAGATGGGACTTCTAATGATTTATGGGGTTTTGACTTAATCCTAGTTTTATTTACCATTGTTGTCATCAACCCTATTAGTGTGTGGAGTGGTATACACAGGAAAGATTGGGCGCATCAAGGGGTCCTTGTTTTGGCAACACCTCACAGGTCTAGAGATCTAACTAAGGGGTGTGTATGTCTCTGGTGACAGTGTGGGCATGCCTAGGACCCTGGCCTATTGGTATTAGCCTTGAGCACCTGTTCGTGTCTGGAAGGCACTTTTTTCAGTTTTGTTGGTATTTTGTTTCGATGTATTGGAGCCTAATTTTGTAGCAATAGTTGTTTTATTTGCAGGGTGAATTTTCATGTTGCTTGGAGTGCAATGCTTCGATAATGAGGAAGAGCTAGGATAGGAAGTGGAGAAAGGGGTCATAAAGATAAACATATTATGGGAGATTCATGACTTGGTGAGGTTGTGGGCCCTAATCCAACCCGTACATTTGGCTTGGAAGAGTCAGTTCCCTCACAGGACAACCCCACAAGTCAATTGAGACATATCACCTAACTTGTTGAGAAGCTCAACAAAGACTGACATGATGATAGGAATGTAGTTATTGGTTTTATGAATGATTTGTAGTGCAACTAGTGGCATATGCTTAACCATCTAGCCAACATGCAAAGGAGACAATGGAACTTACAAGAGAAACTAAATCACTTAGATGTGACATTGGCCCATATGGAGAAGCACATTCACTACAACTTTAGGCCTCTTCCATCTCCAAGGTTTGGACCGAAGCATCCTACTCCAGTCAATTCATCCAATCCATAATGATAGTTGTCTACATTCCCATTTTGAAGGTCTTCAAGTATCATGTGTCTTTCTAGTTCTTGTAAACAAAGTATTTTTGGAAATCGGTGATCTATTTTGGTAATTACTTGTTGGCCAACAAATCTGGTAAGAGTGAAGTTAGTAAGATTTTGGAAAAATGTGGTAAGAGTGAAGCCAGTAAGATTATGGCATTTTCAAACCCTTGTTTGTATTCATCTCACTCTTCAAAATCCAATTCAGTCTGGGCTATGAGAAAAAGTCCATGCTCCTCTTGAGTGAGGAAAATCGTTTCATCATCATTTATCCCCAACAAATTTATTTGATTATCATCCAAATCTTCCACAATATTCCCCTCATCATTTGTGTATTTTTCCTAAAAAGGAGGTTGAACCTGTTGGCCTGGACCCTTTTGTTCTCTTTGTTAAATTTGGGGAACATTCCTCCTAAAGTTTTGGTTTCTATTTTGAGGGGCATTTTGGTTTTCTCTTGCTTGAGTTTGGTCATTAATGTTCACTCTTTGCATCATTTGATTCACTACTCTGACTAAGTTCTCAATCTTATGATCAACAGCAGAAGTAGAAGGTTCTTCTTTTATGGTAACTCTGCATTCAGATTTCAGTTTGGATTTTTTGGCCAAGATGTTAGCTTCAACTTTAATTACATTTGCTTTTATTTCTTCCAAAGTTGTTGGGTCTCTCTCTAAGTTGATATTCCATGTCTACATCAAAACCATCTAGAAAATCAATCAGATCTATGCTAGGGGAGGGCTTGATGTCTTATGACATGGCGTTGTAAATAGTATTAAACCGTTCACAATATTCTTCCACACTTTAATTTGGTTCTCTTTTCAGTCTTTTATATTCATTTAGTATTTGAAGTGGATTCTTCTTGATCTCCCACCTAGATAAGAAAGTTTAATGGAAAGAATCAAGGTTGGCTATACTTCCTGCAGGTAAACCCCTAAACCATTTCCTGACATCACCTCCTAAGCTTTGGGCAAACAGTCTCATTTTAACATTAGCTTAATCTACTTCTTGGAGGTCAAACACATCATTCATCCTATCTACATGCTGCTAAGTAGTATAAGCACTAGTGTTATCAAAGGTCACAATTTTAGATTGATAATCTCCAGGCATAGCATTGAGCTAGTCTGGGAACACCAAAGTGCATACCTTCCTGCCATAACCATTCTGGAAGATTTACTTAAATGTGGACCTAATGTAGGTGTAGTTTTGATAACTACAGGGATAGTAGGCACAAAAGTTTGGGAAACCAAAGGTGAGGAGGTTGATAATATGGAATGAGTAGGGCTTGGAGGTTGTAGATGAACTGACTGGCAGGTTGACTAGACAAAGAGGCTACTACAACTGTTAAAGCAAAAAATTCAACAAACTGTTGAATAAAGGCTTCTTCAATAACCTAGTCCAACACTGAAACAGACCTTTTAATTTTTCAAATTGATGTAAGGATTCAAGATCAGAATCTATTTCAAGTGGTTGGGTTTGGGATATATATGGTTGTAGTATGGCTCTATCTATGACAGTTTGATCTACAAAAGCCTCAGGCTTTGATCTAAACAAACTTTGCTAGAAAGGAAAATCAAATTCTATATCTTGTAAAGTTTCAATTTTATCTAGGAGAGAATTAGACCTTGTCAATGGAATATTCTCAGGGAGAGAATTGAATCTAGATAGAGGAATATTACTGCCTTGTTTATCGGTAAATATTTTCTTTCTTACCAATTTCTCAGGTTTATCTAGAATTTCAGCAGGGTTGGGATCAGGGTGAGATCTAGTGTAAATTCTTTTGGGAGCCAAGGATATGAAAAATCATCACACAAAAATTAAAATCAGAATCAATGATACAGTAAATATATACAAAATAACAACCTCAGATCATCTATTTCATAATGATACAACAATTTCTTAGTGAAATATTGATTTAAAACCAAGGAATAATAATGTTTTGGATTAAAATGTATTCTTTCCCCAGTATGGTCGCCACTATGTTGTTGTTCTATATTTTTTAGGTTGAGGGAGTAAACATATAGGAAAACATCAAAACCACTTTGGAAGTTGGGATCTAGCACTTCCAGCTTTAGAGAGGAATCTCTCTATTTAATTTAGCTTTGTTTTAGTGTAAGTTTTAGGCTAGTTATGAATGTACTTGTTTGTGTTGTTTGAAAGGTTTGTTTGATTTGAGTGTTATAATTTCCATTTGGCTATGGAGTCTATAAACTAAACTGGAGTTTTTTCATCAATTTTTAAAGGAGTTCTCAGAAGGCAAGCTAAGTGGCAATAAATGGATCTTTTCAGAGTTGAAATGGATGGTGGAAAAGAAGAAATGTAAGGTTCAGTAGAGAACAAAGAGAAAGTAAGGATTATTTATCCTTACTTCAGTGGAAAACATTAAAATTAACAACAACCAAAATAGGGTGCTCTTGATAACGAATCCTATTTATCACAGTTTTTGTTGATTAATTCAGATTTAGAAAAACAGAGGAAAGAAATAACAACATTTAAACATATAAAGACAAGAAACATATCCCCATTCAAGACACCACATGAATCCTGTAAAAGGTCCCTATATTATTGATGCTCTAGTACTTTAAAATTACAATGTGCAGCAGAAATTACATTCCAAAATCAACACTAATACTTCAAACAGTGAAGTATTTATAATAAAAATTACAATAATGCTTTACAAAATCGTTGTCAAACCGATAGTGTATTATTAAACTAGTTACAAACTAATATCATTTAATCCTGGCAAAAGAATAGGCCACGTAGACTATTGAGGAAAACGGTGGCCCTATTTCGGTGGTTTCTATTGCTGAGTCATTCAAAATAGAATATGATGTTGAACTAAAACTTGCATTGGTTGTTGTGCTAGCAAAACCTTTCACTGCTACTGAGTTACTACTTAGTCTAGTAAATCAAGTAATTGTTCCCATCTCTTTTCATCTGGCACTATTAACTTTTTCACCCTGCGGTAGATTTCATCTACCTCTTTATACTTAGAAAAAGTTGGTTTCATGGTAAAAATGTGTTTTACCGCATTCTGCACATGGAAGTCATTTGACATGGTCTCCAGAAAATCCTTTGTTGTCATACTCCCTTTGATTCCACTGAACTTGATGCTGCTTTTGGCTACCTCTTTCACCTTTTGGATGTAGTCCACCTGAGTGATCATCTTGTCATTGATGACATAGATACTGGGCAGTCCTTTCTGCATTAAGGATTCAATCCTCTTTGTAAATATGTTTACCTGTAGCTCCAAGGTCTCACACCTTTCCTCCAATTGGTCAATAATATTTCTCTTAGTCAAGACTTTCTTGGCCTCTAGAATGGTGATAGTTCAGTCATTGGCTCCTACTTCCTCCAACTCATATCTAGACTTTGAATTTAGGAACCTGATAATATTGGCAACTTTAGTTGGCATTTCTCCCAGCTTTTCCCTTCCTTACACAATGGTCTTATTGGCCTTCTCTATTAACTCTTTTTGTTCAAATATGATCTGAATAGAAGGCCAAATCTCATTCATTGAGTCAAGTATGTTCATCCAAATTGTTTCCTTGGCTTGGGCCAAGGTCTTGCTAATAGATGTGTCTCTTTCTACCTGGAACAACTTTTCCAAAAGTCTTTGATTTTTGTCCAATTCAGTAGTCCGAGCAACTTCAGCTTTGCCTTTTTGGACTTCTAAAGCTTCGAGTTGTCCCTATAATGTCTCAATTTCCTTTGATTGCAAAGACATATTTTTCAATGTCTGTGTGACCTATTCAGCACTTAGAGTTTGAGTAGAAGTAGTGGGTGCAGTAATTGTTCCTATGGATGGTAGTTGAGAAAGAGGTACAACATCCAAGGGAACAATGGCCATCTTCAAGTTTTCTTCCTTCTCCTTTATCACCTTTTCCAAATTTTCTTCCATCTGCCTCATCTGTATGTTTTTGTCAATAATTAGTTTCATCATGTTTGCTTTCTGAGCTTCACTTTTCTGCAATTTCCTTGGTCATTGGATCTTCTGTAGCTAGCAGCTTGAGTTGTTTCCTCAATTCTGCAATGTCCAAGTTTTTATTCTTAATAATTTCTTCAACAACAATAACATCCTTAGGGTTATATCCTATCTTAATCACCAAGTCCTCCAAAGACTTGATCCTATTGTCTTTGGCCAAGGAGGAGACCTTCTCCATCTTCAACTCTCACTGCACATTTGCAAAAGAAACCTGCAATTTGGATATAGACATGGAAGTAGTAATGAGAGTGGAAGATATCATCTCACCAGTTAGTTTGTGCATCTCCATTTGATCAATGGGATGTATCTCCTTTGTGCTAAACTCAAAGGTGTTGCTCTTATAGTCAGCTATTGATATGGGTTGTGAAGTCTGGGCCTCAAGGAAGGCCATTTTCGTTCTACTATGTTCAGTATCATATACTGACAGAAGTCTTCTTTCTGAACTGGAAGTGTGCTTCCAAAATTGGTTGTAGGTGGTGTTATTCAAGATTTCATTTCTTAGCTTTATTTCTCTATACCTATCAAACACTATTTTCTCTTTTTCAATCTGGACAGTGTGTGTTTCCAGCTCAATCTCCTTATGACCCTGAGAAGATGAAGGTTCAGAAGGAGAAGTAATGAACTTCATGGTTGCTGGTGGAGAATCTGTGATGATGATAGTTGCATGTTCTTCCATTTCTTTGTCTACATCTGGTTTATGAGTCACCTTGGGCCTCTTTCTGTAATTGGTTCTAAATTATTTGGCTTCACTCCTTATTGTAGATGATGACCCTTCCTCCCTCTGCCTTTTGCTAGATTTTTCTCGAGGAATAAGGGTCTACAAACTGGAAGTGGACACAATCTGTTCTTCAACTTCCTGCAGGGTATTTTCTACCCATTCCAACTGATTTGCATATTGTTCTATGTCTAGTCTAGAAGTATGGATATAAGGAGTATTCTTATTGTCCACTATGAGTTTTGAGATGATGACATTGGGGTCATAACACCATGTGAAGCTCAAGTTGAACTTCATCTCCTTCAATATCTTATCTGCCTCCTCTCCTACAGTTCTTGTGTTGCACACAAATGGGCCTACTTGTGTTGTAATCCTTAATTGTGCCTTCTTCTTTGCTACTACAAAGTGGATCTCATCTGAGTTTGACATTTGCTTGATATATTCTAGTGCAAAGATCCTCATTGGGAGGTACTTGGGGAGCTTGTAGGGGGCCAATTCACATCCGTAGACTCTAATCTCTGTGTAGTTTTGGTAGAGGTACCAATCTGCGATATTTTCTTGGTCTAATAGATGTAGAATGTAGAATCCTTTTGATCTCCTCACTCATCCTAGGCTGCACTGTACTATAGAGAATGTTCATAGCTGGAGGAACAAAGTCTTCTATAAACTGTGTTTAGTTGAATTCTTGGTATTCCTTCATGACCAATGAGGTTCACTGGTTGTTGATCCCCTGCATCATCCAATTTTTGCAATGCAAAAGTGAACTTTTTTGCTTGATAATAGATGAATAGGTAAATCAAAATAGAGGTGTAATTGAACACCTGCTCTGTCAGAAAATTGATGAACTTCTCATGGATATTGTCAGCCAAGAATTGATTGAAATTGAAAATTGTAGAGGGCTTGTTGTCTATGGAAAATGTGGAAAGGAATCCTAAAATAGACTCATCCACCCACTGATCGGAATGGTAGCCCAGGATGTGAGAAAGGATAGAAATAATTTGTTTGGCATGATCAAGGAAAATGGAAGAAGGATAAGGAGGATTCTTCTTAGGAAATTGGGCATTCTTGGGCAGGAAAATCTCAAAAATCCTAGCTCTGGTGGCAAAATTTAGCTTTCGATAAAGCTGGGTGAGGCCTTCTAGGGAGAAAGGGGCAGCATTTTCCACAGAAGGTGCCAGCATCATTTGGTCAATAGATTTGGCAGTGATGGTGAAAAGGATGTCACTTGTAGGTGCAATTATAGCTCTTTGGGAAGAGACATAGCAAGTTTGGCATCTTCTGGTGAATTCTAGGGCTTGAAATTTCACAGGAAAGATATAGTGAGGGAGGTTTGACTCCCAGAGTCCTATTTCATCATTTTTATTAGAGAGTTTATCCTCCCAACAGTATAACTCAATGAAATCACATTCACAAAGTGTCTCAGTTATCCAGTAATCCCTATCTGCCAATGGTGTGTAATCCAAGTCTACAGAAGGTAGAATTAACGGGTTAATGGCTTGGTCCTTGGGCTTAGCTTTAGGAGGCATTGTTGTAACAGCTTATGAACAAAATGGATAGACAGAGAAGGATTATCAGGCTCAAAGAAGGTAGTCTATCAAGTGAAAAAGAATAGGGAGGTCAGCAACTGTCGAGATGCTAGTGGCGAGGACGCTCTAATAGAGACTGCGGCAAGAAATTATGAACAGCATAAACAGATTGAGAGGTGAAAGATTGGCAATGACGAGTTGTGGATCTATTTAAAAGAAGAGGCAATGTCCCACTGGAAATGGCATGGGGCCGTTACTAAACGATTACCCAGAAAAATTAAATGTGAAACGGCTATAAATAAGGAAGAAATTTAATTCGAGCAACGGTGAAGACAGGTGGCAAGCAGAGAGTGGTGGAGGAGGAGTGGTAGGGGTGCAGCAGGAACAAATGCAAGATAGGCGATTTATGGAGTGGGTGATGGGAAATAAGTGGTATCGGCAGGGTGGGTGCAAAATCACCAGGACGTGCCATGTAGGAAATAGGGCCTGGTGAAAGAAATCGCCTTTCAGACCCCCACCCGGTGGTAAAGGGAGAAAGCGAAGGGGGGGGGGGAAGATAATGGTCGTGGATGGACCATGGGATCGAATCCCAAGGTGATAATCGTGACTGAAGCTTATTCGCAAATGCCAGAAAAACATTTTCCACTTGCACTTGTGTTATTACCTTTTCGAACTTAGGATAAAAGGGAAAATATGCAGTGTGAAGCAATTTAGCCTGGCACACATTTTATCCCCGCACACACTTTATCCTCTAAACTTAGGATAAAGGATTAGTAATAACATTTGACATACATAGTGCATAGTATGCATTTTTCCCCTCTTTTCCCTATCCTCAAACTTAGGATAAAGTTTATGCATGCTGATATTTAAGAAAACAACCTAATCTACCTACCCTTAGCTATACTAGCATTTTTTATTTTAATCTCTAGGGTGCACTTAGACTGGAAACCCATTTTATTTTTCTTTTATGCAGAAAGAAGAACTATCTAACCTATCCCTTATTTCTCCTATTGACCCAAATTAAATTGTTGGTTCAATGCCATTTTCTACCAGACTAATGATTTATACAGATTAAACTGTTGGATAAACCTTCATTCCCTATCTAATTTATAGAAATTTAAAGAAGTCTAATCATGATTAAGTAGTACGATTAAACTAAAGCAAGTGATTGTGGCATTTTGAACAAGTTGCACACAACTTTATTTTACAAAAAAGAAGCAAAAACTATGTATGAGTAGTGGCATTTAGACTTGCAACACTTTCAGTATTATTCTCTTTTTGATTTTCTTTGTTTTAGGTGGGGTCCAATTTTTTTCTTTTTTCAATATTTTTGTTTTTCTCTTTATTCTCCTTCTTTATACCCTCTTTTCATTTTTATTTCATTTTTTCTTTTTATTTGGAAATCATTGTCAGATTGACAAGTATTTACAAAATAGAATTCCTGAGATACACCACTCAATTACCTTGAAATCCTATAGATTATAGGACCCTAACATACTCTTTCAAATTAAAATTAAAATTTAAAAAATAAATAAATACCCTAACAAAATCCTAAATATTTCTTTATAAAATTTGAAAAAAATAATTAAGTTGTTGGTGAAGTGATTTTTTATTTGGAATCGTTTGATTAGATGGAAAGCGGAGTTATTCTACTTATTTAAAAGCTAGAATTAGTTGAAGTAGTACGAGATAATCGTATTTTTCATTTATGTTTTTTAATTCTTTCTATAGTGTGTTTTTTTTCTTTGTAATTGTTTTGAAATATGCGCTCATTTTATTGATGCTATTTTTGGCATAACTCTTTGATTTCAATCTCACATAACATGTGTGGAAGCTTTCAATATTGTAGTAAGTGCAAGAGTTGAGTTTCTCCCTTTAAAATGGGTTTTTACTTTTTTCTTAGAGATACTTTCTTCACCATAAAACCAAACCAATTTATACGTATATAGTCATGTGACAATCTATTTCAATGTCCGAAAAGTTTCCTAATCTCAAATCAGAGGAAAAAAATGTTGAAATGATGGTTTCTTTACGAAGAGAAGGAAAATTATTTAAATTATTTTGTAAAGAGGAATTTAGATTAGTATTGATGAACATTAAAAAGAGAAATAATAATTTTCTATGATTTTAATTTAACTATTAATAATATGATGTAAATTGTAATTTTATAAGGTTTTTCTATATAAACATAAATTATAGGTTTTGGATATGTGATATTTGTAAACCATGGTATTGAACTATAGTTTTACCTGTAGATATATCTTAATCTCTAGAGACATCATTCTTTAATAAAATGATTACATTAGAAATCTTGAATAATAAATATACTTCATGTGATGCGATTGTGAGGATCACGAGGAGCTAGATCCTTCCTTCTAGGGATTTTGGAGGGAAGAATACTTGTTTCCAAGGAGGCTTCCCCTCAGTCATTTCTATATAAATAAGGAATCCTAAAGGCTCAATAGGATTCAAATTTTTGGAGAAGATAGAGACTACTAAGAGATAGGAACTCGAACTTTTCATTTTCATTCCTTTGTCGTGCACTTGAGAATTATTTGAGGTTAATGAGAAATATTTTGTTATCTTCAATCTAGGATTATTTTATAGGGTTGATTCCCCTTGGGTTACAGCCCAACTCAGAGGCTCTATTCCCTCTCATGTTTATTTTACTTATGCATTTTCTTTCTTAGCAGCATTTTCATCCTTTCTTAGCATAATTTGTTTATGAAAAGTGTTTGTACAGGTCTATCTACTACCTCTGTTGTTGGAAGTGTGGTTGAGGGTAATGTCTTGGAAAGCTAAAAATATATAGTTACCTTCCTTTGTAGTTGTTAGATCTCAGATTAGCATTCTTCTTGCATCTCTTTTTTCTATAGATTAGTGATTAGTTTAGTAGTTATTTTTAAGCATAGGAGGCATAGTCCCTTGTGGATGAATATATTGTGAAGGCTTCAAGATAAGTTTTCTTTCAATGAAATAATAATATTTGAAATAAAATTCAACTCATCCTTTCTTTGTCATTTCAATTTTTGCAATTTACATTGTTAACATGCTCAAGTTGTTTGGCATAATTGAGTGACTTTTTGTGATGTGTGGGTAATATTGTTAATTTGTAGGGTTATAAATGTATTTTACACTCCTTATCCTACCACCATATCCTTCCTTTATACATCAACAACTCCTCCAAAACTTTGTTCACCGAGAAGACATTTCTGGTTTATCGAAGGCCATTGTGTGCATTGTTCCTTGTGCAAGATGGGCCCCTTAAGGGTACTAAGCTTGGAAAGGAAAACATACAACCTTATCCTACCTTACACTACCCTTTACAACCTTCATATTTCCTTTATCACCCTCAAAATGCTCACAAGCTCAATCCTGCAACAAAACAGGGAACTCTTGTAGCATCATGTAGCAATCCTGTAGCATCCTATAGCACCATGTAAAATCCATTCAAACTTGACTATAATTGTCCTTGAAGCTTTATTTTCACTTCCCAACCTTGAATAATATACCTTAGGCTTTAAAACCATGATTTAGGAAGATCAAATACCACTTAGGACTTGCCTTTTTACTACTGCAACACATTTGAGCAATTAGGGTTAGTAGACAAGTTCATGAATTGAATGACATAGTGATTATTTTAATGACTACCTTATGAAGCACCTAATGAACTCTGTTACTAAATCTAATCTATTTATAATGTAGTGATTAAATTTGATTATATTCTCTTTTCCTTTTTCAACATAGATTAGGATTTGATCTATGCTTCTTAAGCTAGGTTTTCTATTTCAAGCATTGTTATTCCCTATGCATAGACTAGGTTTCCTTTTAATGCAACATTTACATTATGAAAATAGATTAATTTTTAAATTTTTGCAAGTAGTGTAACCTTTACATTACTGCAAGTAGTGTAATATTTCTATTTTTGTAAGTAGGTTAACATTTACATTTGATAAAGTAGGCCATAATTTATATTTTTGCAAAAGTATCATTTCCATTTTTGCAAATAGAGTAACATTTCCATTTCTCCAAATAAACTATAACTTTCCTTTCATGGATTTTCTTTCCTTGAAAATGTATATTTAGTTGATATAGTGGTCTTTGTATACCTTGGTCTCGTCCATTTCTTCAAAGTGACTTGAGTAGAGATTAGCCTATTATGCATATAGCACTACCACCTCTTAAGTTTGTATGAACCCTGGGTTGATTATTAAAGTTCGTAAACCTTGGGAGTTGCAACACCCTTGTTGCAATAATGAGGCTCGTCACTAAGACATGAACATTTGATATATATACATAGTACTATGAACTATGGCTTAAGATAAGTTGTAAACAAGGTTGTACAACTTCAGGGATATACAAATGTTGACTTGGTAGGAAGTGTTGATGATAGGAAGAGAACTTTGGGGGTATGCTTAACCATGGGCTCTGTTATGATATCTTGGATCAGTAGGAAGAAAATATCTATCACACTCAGCACCGCAAAATAAGAATATATTGTAGACAATGAAGCATATACAAAAGTAATGTGGCTTTAAAAGTTGCTTACAGGATTGTTTGACCAAGAGCTCGAACCAATCGTGGTACACTGTGATAATCAAAGTTGTGTGGAGCTTTCAATGAATATTGTGTTCCACAACAACTCAAATCATATTGATATCAAGTACCACTACATATGTGACATGGTACAAAGGAGAGTGATAGGGCTTGAGTACATCACCACTAATAAGCAGATAATTGATATTTTGAAGAAGTCATTGCCAAGAGAGAAGTTTGTGTACTTCAAAAAAAATTTGGGTATTATTGTGAATACCCCTCTTGTTGAGAGGTAGTGTTTATTTGATACCATCTTGGATTGACATTCTCTCAATAGGGAGAATGGTCTGAGAGGCCTAGAGTGCTCACCAGATAGGGTTGACTAAGTGCCTCTTAGTGAGGAGACCCGATTACTCAACATGAAGGTTTGAGTAAGGTCTAGACCCAATGACACACCAAGGAAGGGTGGAGTGAGGTATTTCAGTATATGTACCTAATAACACATTAGGGAAGTGTGTAGTGAGGACTTTCATTATTTGGACCTGATCACACACTAGGGAAGGTATAGTGAGGTCTTTCAACATTTGGACCCGATCACACACCAAGGGGGGTAGAGTGAGGCCTTTCAACATATAGACTAGATCACTAACCAGGGAAGGGTTGAGTGAGTTCTTGTCCTAGAGTGCTCAACAAGAAGGGTGAGTGAGTGCTTGCTAGTTGAGTTAGTATCTCAACATTTTGGCCTAGTTTCAGAACCTTGGAATTTGAAGATCGATCAATCTAGAGGAGTGAGTCATGATATGTTGATGATAATCCATGGTTGGGTACCAAACAAGATATGGCCACTAGTGGATGTTTATGGTAGATGATGATTTGCTATAACCTTTTCTTAGAGAAAATTTTCAATTTGAGAACATTAATGACAGTCACTCTGAATACCTCCCTAGCTAAGAGGGAGTGTTGAGTTTTATATAACTATGGTTGGTCTTCATAATGTGTATTTGGTCACTTGATGTATTTATATTGATCAATGTAAAGCATACTATAAATGCTAGAGTCAAGTCCAATTTGGACTACTGAAAGAACAAAAATTGAATTTGAAAGTTTGAAAGTTTTGGCTCCAAGTTTGTCATGTTGGCCTCCCTCCAAGTCAATTCGACCTAGGAAAAGTCAAACCCATTCGATCTAGGTAGAACACTATATAAAGGAAACTCAACCTCCCTCTTAAGGCATTGATTCACACTCTCTTAAGAAGAAAGTTCATGGGCATCCTAGCGAAGATCAAGAAGGACAAGAAGGAGAAAAAAGAAGGATGAATTTGATCTCTTCTCTCTCTCTAAAGATCACACGTGGATTGACTCTCTCTCTGTGTAGTTCAAATATTTTGGCTAGTTTCTGTTGCAGGGCCCAAAATTTCTAGGTAATTTCTGAGGGGCAAAATTTTGGGATTCTAGCAGTTGCAAGAGGGTCGAAATTATTGGTTAGATCAAGCAGAGAGAAGTGTTAGATCAAGTTGGGAGGCTTGAATTGAAGGGTATGATTAAGTGTGACCTAGTTAATGACTATTAGGTCTAGGTGTCTCTTGTTGAATAGAAGAATTTCTCTATTGAAAAGGTTCTTGGGTTTTTCCCCTTGTGATTTTTCCTAGGGTAAATCTTGTCTTCTCTTTGTAGATTGTGATATTTATTGTTCTATTATTCTTGTATGGTTCAATTTCTAAAGTATAATTGTTGAAAGATATATTGGAATAATGAAAAGATCCATTAGAGAAAATTTTAAGTCTAAAATTAACCTCAAAACAAAAAATTCCAACCAAAATTAATTTTATAAGAACCATTATAATTCAAGATGATGATGTCAACCATGGGGATGATTCACCATTTTTGGAGTAAAAAGGTAAAAAGATTATAAAATAAAATAAAACTACTCTTTCAACTCGTATTTTCAACTTGTCTCCCTACGATTTTACCCAAATTTCCATTGGGAGCACTCATTCGATGCGGTATTTAATCCCTCATCCAATGATTACCCATGTTGCAAACTTTTGATGGACCATCCTACACGAAAAATGAAAAATACATGAAAAAAGTGGTTGCAATCACGTTTTTCATGTATTTCTCATTTTTCATGTAGCAAATTTCATCAAAAGTTTGTAACGTGGGTACTCCTTGGATAAGGGATTAAATTTTTCATTCAATGAATGCTCTCACTTGAAATTTGAGTAAAATTGTAGGGAGATAAGTTGAAAAATTAGTTTTTTATTTTTTCCCTCTAAACTTTAATGATGTAATATAATATTATTTTAATATTTCCATTATTATTTTATAATGTTCCTTAGGAGGCTCATTCTAGAACTTAAAATTTCTCTAATGAACATCAAAAGTAATTATCAGTTTTTCAGAAATTTTGTGCTTGTCTCTATTACGCCTAGAAAATTCAACAATTCCCACCCTCATAACTCTAATCATGCTTTTCACAATACTCCCCCCCATCCCTATTCCTTATTTTCCCAAATGTTGCCCCCCCACCTACACCCCCACCCTCATGTCACCCTTCATGAAGGTGGCGATTGGGATAAACATTGGGAAAAACATGAATAAAAGTATATTCATGTTTTTTCCTAATGTTTCCCCCACTCCCAATTCTATTCATGTTTTTCCTAATTTTCCCTCCCACCCTTATTCACGTTTTACCCAACGTATCTACTTTCCACAACCCTCATGACACCCTACAATAGGGTGATGGTGGAGCGAATATTGGGAACAACATGAATAATGTTGAGGGTGTGGGTAGGGGCAAACATTGGGGAAAACATGAATAGGGATGGGCGGGGGAGTAGGGAGATTGGTCAAAATGTGAATATAAATATATTCATTTTTTCCCAATGTTTCCCTCCACTCCTACCCACATAATTATATTCATGTTTTTCCAAATGTATCTCCTTACCCCCACCCTCATAGGGTCGAGGTGGGGGGAAACATTGAGAAAAATATGAATAGAATTATTAAGGTAGGGGTGGGAAAAACACTAGACAAAACATGAATAGAATTATATTCATGTTTTTCCTAATGTTTCCCCCTACCACCACACTCAAATGATCATATTCATATTTTTCCCAATATTTCCGCCTACCCCCACCTTTTGATATATATCTTCATTATTTTCCCAATATTTCCCTCCACACCTACGCTATTCATGTTTTTCCCATCATTTCTCTCCACCCCTACCCTCATAATTCAATTCATGTTTTTCCCAATTTTTCTCCCCACCCACACCCGCATGAGGTCTAGGTGGGGGGAAATGTTGAGAATAACATGAATATAAGTATTAGGGTGGAGGTGGTGGGAAACATTGGGAAAACTGTGAATAGAATTCTATTCATGTTTTCCTCAACATTTCCCGCCACCACAAATTCTATTCATGTTTTTCCTAATATTTCACCACACCCCCACCCTCACCCTCAATGTTTTCCCCATCCCCCACCTCCACCCTCAATGTTTGCCCCAATCCCCACTCCTAACTTCAAATATTTATATTCATGTTTTTCATAATATTTCCCTTCACCCCCACCTTATTCATGTTTATCCCAATATTTCCTTTCACCCCCACCCTATTCATGTTTATCCCAATATTTCCCCCCATCCCCACCCTCACCCTCATATATTCATATTTTGAGGTGGGAGTGAGGGGAACTATTGGGAAAAACATGACTATATTTTTCTATTCATGGTTTGCTCAATATTTCCTCATATTCATGTTTTTTCAAATATTCCCTTGCCCACCCCCCACCCGCCTCTTGCACCCTCATATATCTATTTTTTTGGGGTGGGGTTGGGGAATATTGGGAAAAACTTGAGTAGAAATAATTCATTTTTGGACCAATTTTTACCCCAAAAACTATCCCAAAATATAGATATACTGGGGTTGGCATGGAGGGAAATATTGAGACAATTATGAATAAAATTATATTTTTGTTTTGCATGTTTTTTTAAGTAATTCATCCCCTTGTCCCCACTCACATTTATATTCACATTTTTCCCAATATTTCCCCCCATCCCACCCCATCCTCCTATAATCCCCCTAGCCAAAACATGAATATATGATGGTGGGGGTGAGGAGAAATATTGGGAAAACGTGAATAAGGGGTGGGGGGGAATATTGAGACAAACATGAATATCGTTCTATTGATGACTTACATGATTTTCTCAATATTTCCCCTCACCACAACTTATGTATATAGTTCATTCCATACTCAAAATTGAGTTATTAAATACATGTACATATACATATACATACACACACACAACACACAAAGAATTAGTGTAGGTACATCTTAAATCAACTCCAGATTTATCATGTTTTAATAGGGATGATATTTGTCAAGATGCAAACATATTTTTAGAATCCAAAATTTGAGAAAAATGTTTGTACTTAAGGGATTTCATGCCTCTCATGGCATAATAGATCCAAAGTTAAAATGAATTTACATTGTTCTTGATATATATCATGAAATACACATCTGACTTGTATTCCTTAGAATATCTCCATTCTCACATTATCTTTAACACAAATACATTGCCATTGAAACTACACAATCATAAATCCAATTTTGCAAATTCCAAATATGTGGTTTTTTTAAATAATATTATTTTTTGTTTGTTATTTTTTATTTATTTTTATCTTAGCATATATCACAATTTTGAACTATCTTTTATTTCTTATATAGATAAATAAGTAAATGCTACACTAGTATAAATTGAAATCTGCAATTTTAAAATGAACACTTAGTTATGTTAAAACCCTAAAAAGCATCCACTAACATTAACACTTAGCCTAAGAATTTCAAGACGATGATGAATTTCATAAAAATTTGAAAAACATACAATATTAACATTAAACATTTTGAAAGTCTCACAAAAATAAAGTGTTCCCAATACATGTCTAAAAACAATATGTGTTATATTTCAAAAAAAACTAACATACAAGTCTTAGAAAATCTCAAATTCTACCTAAAGTATCTGTATACACATATTCTTAAAAACTAAATTTATTCCCAACATTTCATATTTTATACTATATTCAAATTAGTTATAAAAAAAAATTGATATCAATCGTTCGAGAAAAATTGATTATTATTATTTTTACTACTAATATATCATGAAAGTTTAGCATTAACATACAATCACCCACCCATATTTAAAGCATATCAATATTCGTTTTAAAGACCAAATAACTTTGTACACCCTATATAATAGCAGAAAAGAACATTGCATATCATATTAAATTTTTGGTAATGAAAGACACCGTACATGCTTTACGTCATTTAAAATCCCCGTCATAGTATTTATACACTCTCTATGTATATATAAAGAGTGGAGAAAACTCTCTATGTATATATAGAGAGGGGAGGAAAATTAAGAAACTTTTAATAGTTACGTTTCAACAAAATAATAATTAATTAAACTCTATAAATATCACCACATAATCATGCGACGTACATGTTTAAACAACATCCTTACCCTATTTGAAGACACCCTATTTGAAGACAAATTGAGTATGTTATAGTACGAAAACATATGTAATGTGTGCATAATTTATACGATCTATTAGATTACCACTTTGTTATGCAAAGAAACCATGACACTAATACGCAATGCATTAATAACAATTCAACTTATATAAAAATAAGAATTTATTTTTACATGAATCATAAAAATAAATAAATATATATATTTACAAAAGATAATGGTTGAGTTGAATAAAACTATATTTAAATTTAAAAATAAATAAATAACCATAGATGTAACACGAAACGGAAATTATAATAATTTAAATATTTTCTCAAATTTAAAAATATGATACAAAATTCTTTGATGAGGTGATGGATCATTTTACTAACCTCAATGATAGTTAAGAATGGGTGGTGTGACATCCCTCAACCATGTAGGATCGTGTGAGTTTATGGTAAGGAAGGTGAGCAATGTTAATACTCATAGTAGAAAATGGGGGTGGAGGCAGCAGCATATATTGAAGCATGGCGCTAATGGTATTGGCCTTGTAGACTTGATTTAGGATACTTTCAAGATAGAAGAAAAATTTGGCTGGTTTTGGTTTAGCGAGGAGTTATTCTGGGGAAAATTGTCTCCTTTCGCAGCTTGAGGGGGTTTTCATGGTGGTCTAGTCGCCCTAGCACGAGGAGAGTCTAGGACAGTAGTTTAAATAGTAGCATTGTGGTTTACTGCACTGGGTGGTGAGGAACTAAGTGCTCTTGGTGGTTTTCTATATGATGGAGAGCTAACTGGAGGCATTACTAGAGCTTCAGGACTAGAGGAAGGTATCTAAAATTTGATTCTCTACTTGGTACTTCTATGAATTTATTGTTGTTTCAAGCTTCAATCTATGCACCTTGGAGCCCGTGGCTCTTTATGTAAATTACAGTGGTACTTTCATTTTAGGTCTGGTGTGGGAAACTGGAGGTTGGATCCTATGTCTGTGTTTTGAGGGGTTTGGCCAGCAGGTATGGGGAAGCTCTTTACCCCACCAGGCCGAACTCATGGGATGAAAATTGTTGATGTGGACTCTATGCTAATCCATGTGGAGTCTAAGAACCTCTTCAATGTCTCAATCCTATATTTATGGCTAATTGAGCACGAAAATTAGCCCTTTCAATTATTAAATGGGACTTCTGATGACTTATGGGGTTTTGAATTAATCGTGGTTTTATTTACCGATATTGGCATCAAGCTTATTAGTGTGTGGAGTGGTATACACAAGCAATTTTGGGTGCATCAAGGGGTCCTTGTTTTGGCAAGACCTCACAGGTCCAAAGATATGACTAAGGGGTGTGTATGTCTCTAATGGCAGTGTGGGCATGCCCAAGCCCCTAGCCTATTGTTATTAGCCTTGAGCACCTGTTTGTGTCCGGGATGCACTTGTTTGGGTTTTGCTGGTATTTTGTTTCGATGTATTGGAGCCTGATTTTATAGCAGTAGTTGTTTGATTTGCAGGGTGAATCGTCGTGTTGCTCGGAGTGCAATGCTTCAGCAATGAGGCATTGTTAGGATAGGAAGTGAAGAAAGGGGTTGGCAAGATAAACATCTTATGGGAGATTTAGGAATTGGTGAGATTGTGGGCCCTAACGCAGTGCATACACTTCGCTTGTAAGAGTTGGTTCCCTCACAGGACAACCCCACCAGTCAATTGAGACATATCACCTAACTTGTTGAGAAACTCAACAAAGGCTAACATGATGATAGGAATGTAGTTATTGGTTTTATGAATGATTTGCACTGCAACTAGTGGCATATGCTTGACCATCTGGCCAACATGCAAAGGAGACATGGAATTTACAAGAGAAGTTAAATCACTTAGACGTGAGATTGGCCCACATGGAGAAACATGTTCACTATGACTTCATGCCTCTTCCATCTCCAAGGTTTGGACTGGAGCAACCTGCTCTAGTCAATTCATCCAATCTGTAGTGATACTTGGCTACATTCCCATTTTGAAGGTCTTCTAGTATCATGTGTCTTTTTGGTTCTTGTAAACAAAATTTGTTTGGAAATTAGTGATCTGTTTTAGTAATTACTTGTTGGCCAACAAATCTAGTAAGAGTGAGGCCACTAGGATTTTGGAAAAATATATAAACTAATGTAATCTTTTGATATAATGGAAGTTTATATATATATATAAAAAAGGAAAAAAAAAAAAAAATTAAAAACATCAGTTTATATATACAATTATTTATTTATTTTATTTTTATTATTCAGATTAATTTATGATGATAACATAATTATTATGAATTGATTCTTCTTCTTCCATCAACTCTGCCATCAAGATAAACAACCTAATCTCAACTCAGTCTAATCACAAAAACAAAAAAAAAATTCTAGCTTTCATTTCACTCCTTCTTTCCCTTATACTTTTAAAATGATTTCAGTACAATAACATTAGTAATTAGATAATTCTATAATTAAAGAAAATTAGCAATAATATATGTAATAATATATAAAATTTTATTAAATTTTATAATTTATAAACAATAATGATTAAATTAATTATATATTTAAAATAATTATTAAATTTTTATTTTTAACTATAAAAAAATTTTGAACATTATTTTTCTCAATCAATTATATATGAAATTATAAATTTTAAAATACATATATATAATATTAATAAGTTTTATTAATTATAATTAACTAATAATCTATTAAAATAAAATAAAAATTAAAAATTCATTAATATTTTATTTTGGAATTTTGAACTATAAATAAAAAAAATAGTGATAAATTTCAATTTTAATTAAATTACATTCCTGAAGAGTATTAGAAGTGACTGCAATATGATCCTTCGAAAGGCCAGATGGCCTAAGTGTAATATTTCTATACGTGAATTCCTTTCTCATAAATCGCTTAAAAGTTGTGGTGTTGTTGTCATTCTTCGTAAGAAAAAGGATTACATTGATAAGAGGATGGAGATTGCTCAAGTATAATAATTTTATTTGTTTTTTTTGGTAATTTAGATTTATAAAAATCTCTATAATATTTTATCAAAATATTATTGAAATTTTCATGATTTTCAGGGAAAATGTAGTTTGGTTAGATTACGGCTTTGAGGGATACCTATAATACTGATGAGTAATAAAAAATATATTGATTCATTACATCATTACAGTCTGATAATTATTAATTAACGTTAAAGATTTTTTAAACTCTAAATAATATTAAATTTTAAATTTTTTATACTTTTTTAATTACATTATTTTTTTTTTCTATGTAGTCTATTATCTTTGAAGATTAATGACTACTATGTCCACGGAATAATTAATTACTCAAAAATTCACTCCAATGAACATCAAACATTCAACCCCTCCATAAATTTTGAGATAATTTAAATTTTATATATATATATATATAGATATATATCTTAAATTAATTTATTTTTCTTATAAATTATATTATTACATTATCATCATACTTTATATAAGTTATGTTTATTTTAAAGTACTTCCAATTTATACAAAAATTATTTTAAGAATTACACGATTCAGATTGCAAGTGTTCTAGATTGTGTTTGAAATTACTATAAAATTTTTTTAGATGACTTTATATTGCAAGTGACTATTTATATTTTGTTATGGAAAATCATGAATTTATTTTATTTAATTTTTCATATTATATTTAATTTAAAAATTTTATTTTAAACTTTTTACTGTCAATTTAGATAATTTCCGATCATAGCTGAGGTATATAATAAAATTTATTTACATTCATACTTTTTGTGGTAAGTAGAATCATCTTGTTTTATATATATAATATTTAAATATTTTATTTATTTTTTATAATGATAATAATAATGATTCAAAATAAAACTATAATTTAGTTAATATTTATGAATATTTTTTAAAGTCGATATAGGTGGCTGGTTGGTAAAGTCAGACTCATAAAGTTTGTGAGGTCTTGTGCTCAAACCTGAGCAAGGGCATTGACTAGTCGTGAACACTGACTTGCCTGGGCCAAGCCTGCTCACCTTTTAAGGTCGGCGAGGCAGTTGGTTGCTTTTAAGGTCGGCGAGGCGGTTGGTTGGTAAAGTCGGACTCGTAAAGACGGTGAGGTCTTGTGCTCAAACCTGAGCGAGGGCATTGACTAGTCGTGAGAAATGACTTGCCTGGGCCAAGCCCGCTCACCTTTTGCCCGTAGGGGTTTGGTCTCATAGTCAATGAATAGTCTGCTAAGTCGTTTGTGCCACTGTGTAGGTCACGGGTTCAAATCTCGTCTTACCCTAAGGGGTCATTCCTTGCGGGCTAGGCGGTTCCTCCTAGTTGTTAAAGTGGCAGTCGATGGGATTTGATCTCGTGTAACGTGAGTACGATACCACCGCGTTGCCGATTCAACTAGCTATATATATATATATATATATAGATGAATATTTTTTAATCTTGGCAACTTGAGATGTAATATGAGATAAATGTATGCCTTAAAACTATTTATGTTTGGCTAGGAGCTAGTGTTTGTAGGAATTAAGGAAACAGGTTAAAGGCCCAAGACCTAAAGGCATCTAGGAGAAGTGAAAGTTTTCCCCCTTACGAACCACTAGTGGGTTATTCCACGTGGTTTTTGTTGAATAACAATGAACCTAAAGACATCTTGCAGAGTGAAAGCCTGCCCGGGTTATTCCACGTGGTTTTCCTTGAATAACAATGAACCTAAAGGCATCTTGTAGAGTGAAAGTCTACCCCCTTACGGACCACCAGTGGGTTATTCCATGTGGCGTGGTTTTCCTTGAATAAGGGTGGTGAATCAACCTGCATTCACGATTAGTAGCCACACATGGTTGTCCTCACTAGTTTGACAATTAAGTTATGATAGATTTTCCCACATGTGAAACAAAACATGAAATAAATGTTTTGATGTTTATTAACATTTCCTAGTTATTTAATTATGATGAGAGATGTTGTACAATAAATATAATAGCTAACATTCGCAAGGGATAGCTCAAGTGGAATTGTGGTAGCTCAAGTGGCAATGGACGCAAGTCTCACCGAACCGCTCAAGTGGCAATGTGGTAGCTCAAGTGGCAATAGACGTGGAAATGAAATCTCACCAACCGGAGATCTTGGGTTCGATTCTTGTGCTATCCTCCCAGATCTTGGGTTCGATTCTTGTGCTATCCTCCCAGCAAATGGGGTGAATAACAGACATGTA
>APFE030350987.1:73401-106027 GCA_000404065.3 Pinus taeda
TTAATGATAATAATTATAATTTAGTTAATATTTATGAATACTTTGTAATCTTGACAACTTGAATGTAACATGAGATAAATGTATGCCCTAAAACTTCTTCTTTTGACTAGAGAGCTTGTGTTTCCGTAAGGAAATAGGTTAAAGGCCCAAGACCCAAAGGCATCTCGCAAGAGTGAAATTCTACCCCATTATGGGGACCACCAGTGGATTATTCCATATGGAGTGGTTTTCCTTGAATAACGGTGAACCCAAAGGCATCTGGCAAAGTGAAAGTCAGCCCCCTTAAGGACCACCAGTGGGTTGGGTTATTCCATGTGGCGTGGTTTTCCTTGAATAACAATGAACCCAAAGGCATTTAGCAGAGTGAAAGTCCGCCCCCTTACAGACCACCAGTGGATTATTCCCAATGGCGTGGTTTTCGTTGAATAAGGGTGATGAGTCAGCTTACATTCAGGATTAGCACCTAGAAATAATTATCCTCACTAGTTTGACAACTAAATTATGATAAATTTTCCCACATATAAAAAAAACATAAAATAAATATCTTGATGCTTATTAACATTTACTAACTATTTAATTATGATGAGAAATATTTCACACTAAATATAATAGTTAATTTTATGTTAAAATTAAAATAATCTAACAAAATTCTAATTACACGGACTCTTTTAAATTACAATTAAAATTTAAAAAAAAAAATTACACTGACAAGATCCTAAATCTTTCTATATAAAATTTAAATAAAATAATTAAGTTGTTGGTAAAGTAATTTTTTATTTTGAATAGTGTGATCAGATGGAAATGAGAGTTATTCTACATATTTAAAAGCCAAAATTGCCTGAAGTAGTATGAGATAATCGTATTTTGTATTTATGTATTTTAATTCTTTTTCTAGTGTCTTTTCTTTGTAATTGTTTTAAAATATGTGTTCATTTTATTTATGCTATTTCTGACGTAATTTTTTGAATTCAATCTCACATAACACGTGTGGAAGTTTCCAATCTTGTAGTAAGTGTAGGAGTTGAGTTGCTCACTTTAAAATGGGTTTTTATTTTTTTAGATATTTTTCCATTATAAAATTAAATTTAATTTATAGGTATTTAGTCATGTGACAATCTATTTCAATGTCTTGAAAGTTTTTTGATCTCAAGTTAGAAACAAAAATAGTTAAATGATGGTTTTTTCTACGAAGAGAAGGAAAATTATTTAAATTATTTTGTAAAGAGAAATTTAGATTAACATTAATGAACATTAAAAAGAGAAATAATAATTTAAATAATTACACATTTAAAATGGTGAAATGACGGTTTCGAATTAGAGACGGAAATGGTGAAATGATGGTTTTTTTTATGGAAAGAAGGAAAATTATTTAAATTATTTTGTAAAGAGAAATTTAGATTAGCATTAATGAACATTAAAAAAAGAAATAATAATTTTCTAGAATTTTAATTTGATTATTAATAATATTATTGTCCATTGTGAGCCAATTGTGTAAGCAGTTATTTTGTTCAATAACTCTAGAGTTTTCTTGAAGAATATTAGAGAATTATATCAGATACTAAAATGCATGTTTCAGATATAATTTTATATAAGAATTAGACTAAATGGAAGTGTTGAAGAATTTTCTCCATCATATAGTTTTTACTGAGTCATTTTCAAAAGGCATCAGAAGGAGTTTTTGTAGGGTTTATATGTATTTGTTGTATGTTGTTCCTTGTATTAGTCTAAAGATAAAATTTTATTTTCTTTGGAGATATTTTCAAAATTATAATTTTAGAGTTTGTGGGCTCAAGCAAGTGGGGGATTTCTTAGTTATTTTAGGGGTGGTGACTCCTTACTTCAAGTAGAAAATAGAATAACTAGTTCGGTCTATCTTATATATGTAAAATATAAGATTGATTGATAATAAAAGAGAAGAAGCAAAATCATTACAGTAGTTTTCTTCCCCTAGAGAATTTCCACCTAAACTTTTGGTGTTCTTGTATTGTTCTAATTGTGCTTTCATTATTACATCTTTTGGTTATTCTTTTTATGTTTTCAAGAGCCATTACTTTGTAAAAGTTTATGCAATATTGATTAACCCCCCTCTCGTTATTGCTTGATCCCAACAATTGGTATTATATCCAGCTCCCTTGAGTGCATATTAATCACTTTTAGGATATTTTAAGTGGATCATGTTGATGTTTGGGAAAGTATCGTATTAGGATATAAAGTTCCTACTACTCTCCCTATGGATATTGATGGGAAGAAGGTTTATACAAACAATGTGAATGCGAAAAACGTCATTTTGAGAGGACTTAGTGAGACTAAACTCATTATAGTGATACATTGGCAGTCAGAAAAAGATGTCTAGGCTAAACTCTAGAAAAGCTATGAAGGAAATGATAAAGTGAAGAAGACAAAGCTTGAAACCTACAAAATGAGGTTTGAGAGCTTGAAGATGATAGAGGAACAAAGTATTGGTGAATAATTCGATAGAGTTGATGAAGTTACACACTTAATCAAGGATATGGATGATAACTTCGGAGATGAAGTGATAATTCAAGAAAATTTCCTAGTTTGCTAGAAATACTTTTAAATAAAATAATAATAACTAGCATTTGCACCGAATGCTACAAAGGAAACGTCGTAAGTTGGTAGCACATATGGCTGAAGAGCATAAATGAAAAAAAAAATGATATGTTAGGTGATCTAACTATAGCCAAATTTGAATGAAAAAATAAATTTTAATGATGTCTTAAATTAATTGATCGATGCTCATGAGCACACGTTGAACTTGATATTTTGATATTTTAGCCTTAACAACAACTCTAGACTATGAAATAATTAGTAACAAATCAGGAACCACATAAAGTCATGGATCTTTATATGTTTCTCCCAATACAAAATTATCATTCCTTGTTCTGTCCCTGTGTATCATCCATGCAAAAAGTGAAATTTTTGAGCATCTATAAAGCTAGCTAGTCCTGACTCCTCACACAAAAGCCAATGCATGTCATGACCATATTTGACAGATTTCATATCATTTTATCACTTCTAGTCAATGCATTCAAGCAACACTTTTCAACACTTGACATTACAATGAAGAAGATACATCTCACGACTCGAGGAAACTACCCTTTTTCTAAGATGTTGCAACTAGGCGGGTAACCTAATAAACCAAATTTCACCTTGGTGGGGGGGCATAACAATGCCCCACTTTACCAACCAACCAAGCAACCAAATTTTATATTTTGGCTTATCTTTTAATGGTAGACATGTGGGGATGTCTTCATTTTATTAACATAATCTCCAGTTAACTATTTTGATAGTTTGATATGTTACCAAAAAAGGAGCTATCAATTTGTTCTTTAAAATGCATATTTAGTTGCCACTTGAGGACACAGATAATACTTAGTGAAAATCATCTCTAAAAAGCATATTTAATTGCCACTTGAGGACACAGATAATACTTGGTGAAAATCATCTCACCCATTTTATATTGTTCTTTAAAATGCATATTTAATTGCCACTTGAGGACACAGATAATATTTACTGAGAATCATCTCACCCATTTTATATCTTAGTGAGTATGAAGTGTTTTCCCATGACATTTATGCACAAACAATATACAAAATATATTGAAAGGCGTGCAAATATAGGCTTAAGTTCACACATATTTAATTTCCACTGGAGTATATAGGTTATAGTTAGTGAAAATGTTCTCACCTAAATTGTATCTTAGCCTTTAGAAGAGAAAAGGGATTATGAAATGTCTGCCCATGCTATTATTGCACCAACAGTAAGGGAAATAATATCAATAGGTTTAAAAGTGAGTCTAGGCCTAGTTATATGGACATGTTGTCCTAATGGGGATTCAAGTTTGAGAAATTTGAGATCCATGTTTGGATCAGAACTGAAAACCCTTAACATGTTTTATATTCAAAAGAAAATTCGCGTTTTATATCTATATTCACTATAAGTTGTAATGACATTTTCAAATGGCCCATATTGTAATGGAGGTATTGAGTAGAGAATTTTGATGTGGTCTTTGTCCTCCTGTGTTGACACATAATTGTGGCTCAAGTTACCCAAATACACATCAAGTTACCCAATTACACATCCTGCAAAAAATCCAAACTGCAGATATCGCAAAAGCAGTAAGTCCCCCAACCCCGATTGGAAAGTTCCTTATTTTCTTTGAAAATTAGAGTATTGAATAATGGATAATAATGTCTACAACAATAGTAGAAGATCAGAATGAGTTAAATCACTTAAATCAATTGCCTTGAGCCAAATCCTGAGAACATCCATCCAAACAAAAATGTCCTAATAGTTGAAACTTCTGACACTTTAAACTTTTGACAAGAGTTCATCAAACTTGTAATGGAAACAGTCAGGTTGCAGTAAATAATCTAGTTCTAAAATACAGGGACTAATAATGATTACGTGTACTTCTGTTTCATCTTTGCACTTTCTTTATGCCTGAGATATGCGTAAGCCTAATAATATCTTGTTTACATAAATTTTTATATATAATTTTATTTATTTATGTTTTTCAATTTTTAATTATATTTACACTAAAAAATTGAGTTCAATCAATTTTAAGATTTGAGTTAGTCGGCGTTCAATTAGTTTTGAGATTCTGGTTAGTGGGCATTCGAAAGCATTGACTAACAGCGCCATGACTACATGTTTACTTCAGATGTACTGTAATTCATAATTAATCTTCAAAGTTAAACTCTATTCTCTCCAATTATTAGACTTCAACCATGTGTTGTGTTGTTTTTCCATTGATGAATGGATGGATCGAGCTCTCTGTGTAGATTCCTTTTTCTCCATGTTATTTTGAACATCGAGGTTTTTGTCACGAATTTGAATGATTTAGTGAACAATTTGTTTTTCCAGTTGTATCTGAAAATTTATATTGTAACTGAAATAGTACTTTGCGAAAAATCTGAATAGTTTAGTAAACAATTTGTTTATAACTGAAATAGTACTTTACCAAAAATCTAAATGGTCTAGTAAACAATTTGTTTTCCCAATTGCATGTAAAAATTCATATTGTAACTAAAATAATTAAATCTGGTGTTGTGACTCATAAAATAGTTATATTTGATGTCGAGCAGAGTTTCCAACCACAAGTTATTAGAATTAGAAGAGCTTGTTATAGTGTAATGGAAATAGTAAGTGAGCATAAAATGAACACTGAAGATCTGGAGAAGCCAGCAGCGTTTGACGAAGTGACTATGAATGATCATCTTGTTAATGAGAGCAAGACTGGTGGATTGAGGAACGCAGTGAAGGATTTTCTGTTCCCCGATCCATTTTGATGATATAGGAATTAATCAAGGATGCGTAAATATATTATTGGTCTTCAATTTGCATTCCCCGTCCTCGAATGATTGCCCACATATTATTTTGGTCTCTTCAAATTCGATATTATCTATCGCATTACCATTGCGAGACTTGCCATTCCACAGGTCATTAATCATATAGATTATTGCATTCATGTTATATATATCTTTGTGTGTGTGTGTGTGTGTGTGTGTGTGTGTATGTATGGGGGTTAGGGTGGAGCGATGTGGGGGTATATTTCCATTTTTTTTTATCACATTGTATGATTGATGCAGGGTATAAACTACCCAAATCTTTGGCTTCTCTACTTCAATACGATAGATATGTATGTCCTGAAGGCATTATAGTATATTCACATTCTCTCAGACCATGTTAGATGTTTCTTAATGTTTTTGATTCATCTGATCTCGACTTCAAATGAAAATAGTAAACAACTCATAATACATACTAAATCAATGGGATGATACTGCACAGAATTTATAGAAATAAACTGTAAATCTCATTCAAACTCTAGCTTTTTACCGCATGTTGAAAACTCTTCCTCTACAGTTAACCAGAGCTCTAGCTTGAAACGCATTGGAAGAAAACTCAGTTACATTACTGTCCACATATAATCTCTGATTGTCCTTCTAGCTACCAGAGAGCTAGAGAAACCATCCACTCCGCAATAGCCAAAAGGTTGAGTAAGACTTTCATGAACCTTGCCACTTCTAATCCTTGTTTGAATCATCTTCTCTAGGCCGTGTGATCTTCTAGGGCATATAAATCTACAGTAGTGCTCTAGATTAGTTATATTTAGACCTGAAAGATGCGAGCAACGTCTTTGTCCAATCACCTTGGCTTGCATTTCAGAATACATTGTATCTCACTCTGCATACACAGATTTCTGCAGTGACTGCTACAGATTTTAAAGGAAGGAATTGCAGTAGGATGGAGTTCACATCTCCAGAGTAAGTCTTCCTCTTATCAAACTTGTAACGGAAAAAGTCAGGTTAACAATTTTTAAAGAGTGTATCTACTTTCATGTTACATTTACCTTTGCATATAGAGTGGGTTTTTTGTTGCTTCTGTTAAATCTGTGGCTAATCAAGTAAGAGTCTATCTTGTTGTACTAAGCCCTTGGACAGACATAAATAATCAAAATGTTTTTGTTTTAACCTTGTTGTACCAGGCTCTTGCTAATGGCCTCTACCACTAGCCCTTAATTGCCATAGTTTTGTTCTAGCGTATCTCCTTGATCTGAACTTGAATTGTCATCTCCTTGTAAGTTGGCTCTCTTATTTCTACCCCCACTTTTGTTGTTCCTTTCTCTGCCTCTACTCAATGGGACTAGATAGTAGAGTACAAAGTTTGATCAATCTAGCTGGAGTCGTTAATATCTTGACGTTGCATAGCAAATTCCACATTTGAACACAGAGGGAATCCACAAAGGCTCTAGCAATTAATCCCCTGCCATGAGAAGTCAAATATCTTAATGTTGCATAGCAAACTCCATATTTGAAACGTAATAGAGAATCTACAAAGACACTAGCAATTAATCCCCTTCCATAGCAAGTTAATTACAACATAATGTCAGGAGTAAATCATAGCAAAATTCATTCTGAATTGTATAATCCATGGAGCCATTAAAACTCTGAATTGTATGTATTTTTATATGTTGTTAGCATCTCTATAAAAAAAAAATAGATAGATATTAATAATTCTATCATATATAGAGCCAAGTACACAAGGATCATTAATACCATGTCAAAAATATGAATCATCATCATACTACATCTCGAAGACAATATGTTTAGATTAAGATCTCAACAAATATCAAAGTCTCTTAACAACCCTTAGTTGATGAAGAAAATCTTGATGAAATTAATGAGAGCGTAAAAGAGATCATGTTACTAAGTCACCTTAATAAATTGGGATCATTTACCATGTCAAGGTTGCTCCTTTAGATTCCTCCATAATTGTTGTGCCAGTAATTGTGTGTTTTAACAATTTTTAAAGAGTGTATCTACTTTTTTGCAAATTGGATAGATTTCTTAAATGAATAATAATGCAGTGTATCCAATTTCAATGAGCTGCTCAAGAGTGTCTCATATTTTCTTTAGTTCACAAACCTCTGTTATAGCCTTTAGAACCAGTGATCATGCAAGGATCCCAAAAGCTCATCTTTGGAAAGCCCTTCTAGGTTCTTTGACTTTTCAATGACAACTGCTAAAACATCAAATTTGATTTTCAACCTCCTCAAAACCTTCTCAACAATCTTATGGTCACTTATATATTCACCATACATTCTTGATTTGTCCTCTACATTCATTTCCAGAGTCATAAACTGATTAACATACTCAAATCCACAATGAACATTGGCCAATACACAGGCTGTGCTATTGCTTTCTAAAATGTAGAGCCTATGTCCCCTGGCTTTTTCAATCAGTAAGAAACAAAATTTTGCATACTCTGTTTCGAATAAAAACTATTAACCTCCTAGAGTTGTTTTGTGGCGTATCTCCTTGGTTTGACGTTGAATGCCCATCTCTTTTTGAGTTGGATCTGTTATATATACCCCATTACTGTAGTTCCCTTTTCTACCTCTATCGACATATGCTTGTGATTCGAAGGAATTCTTCCAAGGAGTCATCATCTCTGTTCATACTTGTCGTAGGGGATAGCATGGATCCCATTAACTCATTTATGCAAAGTTATGCTAGATTCTTTGATTTTTCAATGACAACAAATTTGATAGGTAGCCTCTTTTAAACCTGGTCAACAATCTTGTAGTCAATTATATCTTCACCATGTGTTTTTGATTGGTTTACTTCATTCTTTATTGGAGTCATAAACTGATCAACATACTCAAAATCCTTCACAGTTAAATTCCTAAAACTCCTCCTATAAGTATGAAACTTTGTTGTTTCTACTTTGCCTAGCCTTGGTAAGCAATATCTAAAGTGCCCCGTGCTTGCTTGGTATAATTTGCTACTACAAATTTTTGAAATGTTGGCTCTTTTAGTCCGTGCTAAATAAGCCATAGTACTTTTGAATACAAACATTTAGAACTTGACTTTACAGATTTACCTTTGCATATAGAGTGGGTTTTCTGTTGCTTATGTTAAATCTGTGGCTAATCAAGTAAGAGTCTATCTTTTTGTACCAAGCCCTTGGAAAAACATAAATAATCGAAATGTTTTTGTTTTAACCTTGTTGTACCAGGCTCTTGTTGATGGCCTCTACCACTATCCCTTAACTGCTAGAGTTTTTTTCTAGTGTATCTCCTTGATCTGAACTTGATTTGTAATCTCCTTGTAAGTTGGCTCTCTTATTTATACCCCCAATTTTTTTGTTCCTTTCACTGCCTCTACTCAATGGTACTAGATAGTAGACTACAAGTTTTGGTCAATCTAGCTGGAGTCATTAATATCTTGACGTTGCACAGCAAATTCCATATTTGAACACAGAGGGAATCCACAAAGGCTCTAGCAGTTAATCCCCATCCATGACAAGTCAAATATCTTAATATTGCACAGCAAACTCCATATTTGAAACGTAATAGAGAATATACAAAGGCACTAGCAATTAATCCCTTGCCATAGCAAGTTAATTACAACATAATGTTAGAAGTAAATCATAGCAAAATTCATTATGAATTGTATAATCGTGGAGCCATTAAATCTCTAAATTTTATGTTTTTTATATGTTGTTGGCATCTCTATAAAAAAATTAAAAAAAAACAAAAACAAAAACAAAACAAAACAAAACAAAACAAAAAACAAAACAAAACAAAAACAAAACAAAACAAAAACAAAAAAAACAAAAACAAAAACAAAAAAACAAAAAAACAAAAACAAAAACAAAAAACAAACAAACAAATAGATAGATATTAATAATGCTATCAACAAAACCTTATGAAATATTGTGTAGTAAACCAAGAGTCCACAAAAGCTATTGACAAAGTGATGACCCAAAACTTAATTACCAATCAAAATCACAAAAAATTCAACAAAAAAACAAATCTAACACCTCAATTAGAGGAGAAAGGAGCCACTGGCATTGTGTCACTATATCTAGGACTGGACAACATAAACTTGATATCCCAACTCATTCATTCCATTATACCAACTAATTCATCTCATGATAAAATGAGAAAATTTTCACATCTATTAACAAATATAACACCTCAATTACTGGAGAAAGGAGCCGCTGACATTGCATCACTATATCCATGACTACTGAAACCATGATCGAAGACACAAAAGAATGATCAAACAGAATAGACGCCAACTTATAAGACAAAACACAACATGGACTGTCTAGCTCACGATGAAGGAAAATGGAAATCACAGTGCAAAAGGCCAACCCAAATGGTCATAATCGAAGCCAAGAGTAGCACAAAAACCCATTCATAGATATAGCATGCATGCCAGAAGCTATGACAGTCCAATCATCGGAGAGGCTGAAAGCATGGGAAAATCAACCCTCAAGAAGCCAGAACTAACTTTGCAATAAAATATAAAAAACAAAACCTGCATGCTGCCTTTTTCCTTCTTCATTTCACAGAAAGGGCAAGTAAGACATTCAGACAAATCTCCTGAATCATAGAAGGCGGCCCTGAAATCATCGCCTTATACCTCAAGACTCTCATGGCCACAAACAGATTTATGTGCATGTTGTGGCTTCTTCCCATTTTGCATCTAATTATATAATCTGTGTAGCCATTAATGTTAGCCTCACTCTCTTAAAAATCAATAATAAATCCAGTTATTAAATTAAATAAATAAAATCATGAGAATTCCTCAAACTAGGGAGTCTAGTTTGGATGAGAGATTCTCTCCAACTAGCTCTCCTAAATTAGTGTGTAAGTTGAGAAATTGTCTCAACCAAGTGAGTCTAAGATAGACGCACTATCTAAAGACCACTTACTCATGTATTTATAATGTATTATTAAAATTTTTTGAATAATGTGAATTACATGAGCATGAGAGACCACATGATGGCTCTCTGCCTTTTCCGCCAGTTTAATATTTGTGTGTTAATTTGATGTGCATATGGTTGTATGGCTTTGTGATTCTTCTTCATGTGGTATCATAGCTTGGTGAGTAGAATATGGAATATACATTTGTGTAGCACTGAAGAGTGAGTTATCGGAGTTGTCAAGTTTATTTAATAAGAAGTATGTGCATTGACTTGTTTTGATTCAAGTTAATGAATAGTTAAATCATAGTGTGATCTGGTGAGCATAGTGTCTCGTGAGTGTGACATCATTATGTAATATTATATGGAAGGAGCACAGATTTCAAAGAAGTGAGGTCCATTGGTGCAGTGCTGGAAGGAATTCAGAGTTTGCAAAGGCGCATAAGCGCAACGTCATTCTCATCTCTAGTTTTGTGCATTTCGCGTTGGCAACAAGCATACCCAACAATATTTTACTTCTCTGTTGCAAATAGAGAGTTATGGACAACCGACTGTATATGGCATGCTCCATTGATGAATGGGTTCTGTAGAATGCAGTGAGATTTCAGTATAAACACCCCGAGTTTAGGGTGCTACCTACGTGGATCTATGCCGCCTATGCATACAGTCCCAGCAAAGTTATTTTGTTTAGCTGAAAATTTTGGGAGGTTGTTTTTCCTGAGACCCCTCTGCATATAGATGGATGTGTTTGGGATTATCTATTCACGGAGGTACTTGCACATTAGATAGGCTTTCCACCATTGTAGCTTTTATTGACTCAACAACGAGATCCTGGGGTACTAGCACTCCAGAGGGCTAATCATAAATAGATAAGTAGCTTCCACTATGATGTCGAAGGTCTGCAAGATTGCGAGATAATGCACCAAAAATAGCACCCAACCCCACGTGTTTGAAGACCTACTAAAGCTAAGAATAAGGATGATTTGAACGAGTTGTAACATAGTAGTTTGTGAACCGGTATCCAACACATTTGTCAAACTTTTTCTGTATCTTTCGCAATCCAGTTGAATTTATCTCAACAAAATATAGTAGTTTCAATAGATCATGTCCAATGTCAGTGTATGCTACTTGAAGTTCATGCACATAAGACAAGTCATTATGCTCCATTAGCATTTCCCGCTCTTCTCCGAAGGCTTCTAATCTGCCATCTAGATATCTTTGTTGTTCTAGCAGAAAGAGCACAGTTCTTTCAATCTACTTATCTAATATAGTTGACATCTCTTTTAAAACCTGACAGCGATCCATTTTTCCTTCTTGAATTTGTTGAGCATATTGTCTCACCTTCTTCTTCATTAACTTGTAGTTTATGTAATATTTTTTCCATTCTGGATATTTCCAATCCTTCATTTTTACCCAAATGCAACCATTTTTTCCCGAAAAATTCCAAGCATAAAAGATTTTTGAAGCTTGTTCGTTGATTGATTCTTTGTGAGAATAAATGTGCTTTTCCATGCAAAAGGATCTTTGAAGCGTCAATGAAGGGGAATGAAGAGGGACTTTTAAACTCAATTATGGGTGTGTACGTGGATTACATGGTGCTAACAGGTGATTTGTTCACGACATGTGACTTGTATGATTGTCAAAGGTAATTTTGTAGAAGGGAAGCTTTATTTTGGGAATCATAAAAGGTTCTTAAAAAAAAAAATGGAGTAAGAAGTTAGAGGTGATTTTTGTACATTTTGGAGGTATAAGGAGTATTTTAATGGAGTCATAAGGTGCATATTTTGTATTTGGAGTGATAAGTGAAGCTTTTTAAAAGGGAAGTTCATTGTTGTATTTTGAAGAAAGCTTTATTGAGTTAGTGCAAGCAATTTTTTGAAGACAAAAGTTTACAAGTGTGACATTCTCATTGCTTTAGAAGGTGAAGGTTGATGTACTCCCATATTTAAGTAAAAACATATCTTTTTTGTGGTGTTTGTGTCCTAGATCTCCCCGAAATTGAATAAGGGGATCTTAGGTACACCGTGTGTAATGTATGCATGTGCATGACTTGTGTTCAAATTATCTCTTTGCATTATGCTTAAACAACTACATGAACATAAGAAAGCTTAAATATAATAACACTTAATCGAGCTTAAGCACACAAGAACAAAGCGTCACATCATCAACTTGATAAGATGATCTTCCAAGCAAGCACATTTCACATTATGTAATCAAAGCAATCAAGTTAAGGACGCTACAAAATCAAGCATTTCAAGTCAAGCCACTTCTACATCAACATCCAATCAAGATGTCATCTACATCATCAATTTTTGCAGCAATTCTACAACAATTTTTTGGCAATTACAGATCATCATTTGTAAGTTGGTTTGTAATCAAAGACAAATTGAGTTGAATTGTCTGGGTGCATTTTTGGTTGTAATCGACACCCTCATTTTATTTGTGTTACAGTGCATACATTAATTCAAGTTAGTTGTCACTTGAACATTTATCATTTGGGTGCATTTTCGACAGTGTTCGACACCCTTTCCTTTTTTTACAAATCATCACATTATGTGAGTACATTCAAGAAATCACAAGTTTCAGTAATCAGTCAAGCAAGTTCAAGTGAGCATCAAATCAAGCCAGTGTTTAAAGCGAGTGTGTCATTCAAACAACAAAGCAAGTGAGCGTGTCATTTCAGTGATTGACTCAAGTGAGCAATTTTTCAAGCACGACTTCTACGACAAGCGAGCTTGAATACAAAGTAAGAAAGGCAACATGGCCACACACATTCAGTTGTCCCAAATTATTAACAATTTAATGTTATCATCAACCGGTGAAATGGTGCACATCAGCAAAACCACTCTTGCTGACATTCAAATGCATTTTCAACATGCACATGAAACGATTGAGTTCCTTCAACTGGAGTCGCAACTGTAGAGAAATGAGTTGCAAGAGAAGCTTGTTGCTTCCAAGTATTTGACCAATCCAGAGACAACTGATCATTCGACTTCATTCATCCAACCAGCTTCAAGTGTTGAAGTTATTCCAGTTCAACTTTCTTCCAAACCCATCATCATGCCATGGGAAGAAATTCAAAGTAATTGAAATCAACGCAACTTAGGATATGTCAAAGATAACAACAACTTACATATCCCTGATTATTCAAAGCCCATTCATTCCATCAGTGTCAGATTACTTGAACAGATCACCTCAGGAAGTTCTCAGCAACTTGCAAACCGACGTCAATGCACACAAACTGAAGTTGTAGACAAACAGAAATGCACACAAACTCAAGTTGCAGACAAACTAAAATGTCCTCATTATCAAAGAACCATTCATCTGGAAAATCAATGTTTTGATCTCCATCCTTGTAGCCATTGTGGCAAGTCAAATCATACATCAGAGAAATGCTTTAACCAACAACAGTCAACTAGATTGAAGAAAAATTATTCAAGGATTGATCCCTGGGAATGGTCATCCACAGCCAGAAGATTGTCCAAGTTTTACAATTGAATTCACTCTCAGATATTGCAGCCAACAGTCAAATGCAGATGGTACTCTCGTGCAGTTGAATGGGGGAGTACACTAGTGAACCAATCCTACACCTACAAGGGTGGAGTTTAGATATATTTTAGAGAAGATTTCCTCTCCTTTCAGGTGACAAAAGGGGAAAATTTCAATGAAATTGACAAGTGGTTGTCAGACAGAAAGTCTCGACAACATCAGCGAAGCAACCAGTGGGCATCTCCATCAGCCAATGGGCGATCATCATCAGCAAATACGCCAGTGGGCTTTCATCAAATTGTGTCAATGGACACCAGATGTTGTCTTCAAGCAAAGGACAGTTGGATCCTTTTGTGTCTTGGAACATGATGGAGTTTTCAAGCGAAATTTAGAGATGAATGAGTCATGCCGCTAACTCATGGTCTCTTCATATTGTAGTTTCTTCAGCATCCAGCTTTGGCAGTTTTTTAGGAAAATGTTTTTTGAGGATCAACTTGAGAATTTGGAAGATGATTCCTTGTCCATTTTGGATTTATCATTGGTGGGGGGAATGTTAGCCTCACTCTCTTAAAAATCAATAATAAATCCAATTATTAAATCAAATAAATAGAATCATGAGAATTCCTCAAACTAAGGAGTCTAGTTTGGATGAGAGATTCTCTCCAACTAGATCTCCTAAATTAGTGTGTAAGTTGAGAAATTGCCTCAACCAAGTGATTCTAAGATAGACGCACTATCTTAAGACCACTTACTCATGTATTTAAATGTATTCTTAAATTTTTTGAATAATGTGAATTACATGAGCATGAGAGACCACATGATGGATCTCTGCCTTTTCCGCCAGTTTAATTTTTGTGTGTTAATTTGATGTGCATATGGTTGTATGGCTTTGTGATACTTATTCAATTAAAGCTCTGAATTGTATGTATTTTTATATGTTTTTGGCATATTTATAGAAAAACAAATAGATATATATTAATAATTCTATCAACAAAACCTTATGAAAGGACTGGACAACAAAAACGCGATAGCCCAACTCATTCATTTCATTATACCAGCTAATTCATCTCATGATAAAATGAGAAAATCTGAACATCTATTAACAAATATAACACTTCAATTAGAGGAGAAAGGAGTCATTGGCATTGTGTCACTATATCCAAGACTACTGAAACCATGATCGAAGACACAAAAGAATGATCAAACAGAACAGATGTCAATTTATAAGACAAAACATAGCATGGACTGTCAAGCTTACGATGAAGGCAAATGGAAATCACAGTGCAGAAGGCCAACCCAAATGGTCATAATCGAAGCCAAGAGTAGCACAAAAACCCATTCATAGATATAGCATGCACGCTAGGAGCTATGACAGTCCAATGATCGGAGAGGCTAAAAGCATGGGAAAATCAACCCTCAAGAAGCCAGAACTAACTTCACAATAAAATCTAAAAAAACAAAACCTGTGTGCTGCCTTCTTCCTTCTTCATTTCACAGAAAGGGAAAGTAAGGCATTCAGACAAATCTGCTGAATCATAGAAGGCAGCCCTGAAATCATCACCTTATACCCCAAGACTCTCATGGCCACAAACATATTTATGTGCCTGTTGTGACTTCTTCCCCATTTTTCATCAACGGTCTAGTAGAAGCGTTCCACACCTATGTTGTTTTGCAAACCGAGCTGCTGAAATCATCACCCTATACCCCCAAGACTCTCATGGAAACAAAGATATTTGTGTGTGAAGTCTATAACAAAGGTTTTCAGAGATAACAAAACCTGCAACTGCATAAGAGGGGCATAAAGGAGGGGGCATAATCTCCCCATTTTTCATCTGAATTGTATAATCCGTGGAGCCATTAAAGCTCTAAATTGTATGTATTTTTATATGTTGTTGGCATCTCTATAAAAAAACAAATAGATAGATATTAATAATTCTATCAACAAAACCTTATGAAAGGACTGGACAACATAAACCCGATATCCCAACTCATTCATTTCATTATACCAACTGATTCATCTCATGATAAAATGTGAAAATTTGAACATTTATTAACAAATATAACACCTCAATTAGAGGAGAAAGGAGTCGTTGGAATTATGTCACTATATCCATGACTATTGAAACCATGATGGAAGGCACAAAAGAATGATCAAACATAACAAATGCCAACTTATAAGACAAAACACAGCATGGACTGTCTAGCTCATGATGAAGGCAAATGGAAATCACAATGCAGAAAGCCAACCCAAATAGTCATAATTGAAGCCAAGAGTAGCACAAAAACCCATTCATAGATATAGCATACACGCCAAGAGCTATGATAGTCCAATGATCAGAGAGGCTGAATGCATGGGAAAATAAGCCCTCAATAAGCCAGAACTAACTTTACAATAAAATATAAAAAGCAAAACCTGCATGCCGCCTTTTTCCTTCTCCATTTCACAGAAAGGGTGAGTAAGACATTCGGACAAATCTGTTGAATCATAGAAGGTGGCCCTGAAATCATCGCCTTATACCCCAAGAATCTCATGGCCATAAACAGATTTGTGTTCTTGTTGTGGCTTCTTCCCCGTTTTGCATCGACGGTATAGTAGAATCGTTCCACACCTATGTCGTTTTGCAAACTAGCTACTGAAATCATTGCCCTATACCCCAAGACTCTCATGGCCACAAACAGATTTGTGTGTGAAATCTGCAACAAAATTTTTCAGAGAACTCTGCAACAAAGGTTTTCAATGAGAACAAAACCTGCAACTTCATAGAAGGGGCATAAATGAAAACCTGCAACTACACAGGAGGGGCATAAAGGAGGGGGCATAATCTCTCATGGAAACTCGGGAAGAGAACCACCAGATAAATTAGGAGGTCTTATTTATTTCTATAACCCACCTATCTCCACCACGATCCATCCAGAGCTCCTGGGGACCTCACCGGTATAAAGAAAAGGAATAAGAACAGTGCCTTAATCCATGCCTAGCGAAGCAAGACCTCACCGTATAAAGAGAAGGGGGAATAGTGACCTCAAGAAGGAACAGGAACAGTGCCCTAAACAATGGTCTAGGGAAGTAGGCATCAACCATCGCCCCATCTCTACGTTGTGGCTTCTACCCCAATTTTGTATGGACCATATGGCAGAAGTGTTCCACATGATTAGTAAGGCTACCTGCTCCAAAGTGTTATAATTTGTAACTAATTTAATATTGGTCAATTAATCTGATTAATCTAATGGTTCAAATTGTTTTAATCATCTAACATCTAAATCAAGGGCACATAAATGTACATGTAAGTTAAGAGGAGAGTTGTTTTTAGAGGGAAAGGCCTTACGGCATAATAAATTGAAGTAACCACTTATTAATCTCTTTCAAGGAAGGACTATAGATTTACATTTTAATCACCATTAACCACTTCAAATTATAATGTTTAACTTGAAAACAAATATTCATTTTTCAATATTATTGAAAAATATATTTTTCAAACATTTGATTGGACAATAACTTTGAAGGCCTTATTGCAGCCTTTTTTCCATGAGGATAACTGCTCAATTTTTTTTCCATAATTCCTACATGTAGTTGCAATATTTATGCCATGATTTTTAAATATTTGTGCAATGATTTTTCATTGTTAAACTTCATAGTAAAACAGACTAAAATTAAAATCCATGGAAATAAATATACTTACTAGGATGTTGTGTTAGCATGTAGAAGTAAGAGTGTAAATGTGCAAACTTAGTAGTGGTTACAATAACTACAAATATTTTTTATTTCATTCTCTAGTAAATTTAAAGAAAATAATTACTTTTATAATGTTTAAATGGTGTAGAATTTTAATTATGTGATATTTTTTTCGGAGTTGTCTTTAGTGCGACTTTTTGGAGATTCCGGTGACGGAATCTGGCCGAAAAAAATTGAGGTTAAATCTTGATTTGTATTATTTAAAATGGTTTTTTAACTGCATATTTGGATTCAACACCCTGAAAAACCCTTGGGACGCTTTGATTGTGCAGAAATTAGCTATCAAACTTGCGATTTCAATAAATTGCTGCCGAATTTTGATCGGAAAAACCCACCGGAAAAGCTTCCAAAAAGTCTCTTTAAAGACAACTCCATTTTTTTCCAAACATCCAATATATTGAATGAATAATCTAATTTTTATCTAGGATAAATAAAATTATTAAATAATGTCTATGAAAAATCATCCTATTATTGATAAATAGAGAATGGAAAAAATAAAATTTTTGATAAAGATAATGATATAAAGAGGAAAAAGTGAATTATGAAATTTAGAAACAAGTTCATTAATATAATTGTTTGTCTAGTTTTGTTAAATTTGTTGGTATCCTTCCAAAATGCATGGATCTCCAAGTTTCTGTATGTTTGCCTTTTAATACGAACATTTCATAGTAGAAAATATTTATTAAGTTGTTCCCTATTTTTTTCTTGTTTCACCTTGACTTTGTTTTTAAACATTGTTCATCATGAAAAAGAGTGTTTGAATTGGACTACTTTAGCTACACATACAGATTACATCTACACGCAAAAACAAAATGGCTCATAGACATTTTAATCCATCTCTACTTTGCGTGAAAAATGCATTATCTATATTCAATTAGTCTATATTCACAAATAAGATTATGGTGTGGTACAAACATTATACATTGATGGATATATAGAATAAAGTTTTGTGGGATTGAGAACAAAAAAATATTTATGTTTGCATTGAGTATTTTCATTTTCTTTTTTTGTGAATAGTGGCATGTCTCATTGCATGTACTTTGTTCTCAATTTTTTTTGTTTGTAAAGTATATATTTTTATGTATATAAATTTATTTTAGATGTATTAGTAGTTGAGATTTATTTATAGATTTTCTAACTCTATATGAGACATAACCTTTGTTTAACTTTTATTTGAGTAAATCATTTTTATTTGTATTTATGTATTTTTATGATTAAATTTGATAATATATATAGTAAATTAATGTTTTTATTTTTAAGCTTAGAGTAATAAGTTTGAATTTTAATGCATAATTGTTTTACTAAACACAATTCATTAATGTTTTCAACCTTATTCTTTAACTAAGTCTATAACCCATATAACAACCATATAAAATTGTTGCTGTCACTATTTTTTTGTCATTTACTATTTATATAATAGATAACATTATTCTTTAACTAACTCTGTAGCTCAAACAACAACCATATAAAATTGTTGCTACTAATTTTTTTTTCCATTTATTATGTATATAATGGAGTGCATTCATGCTCATGGTTATCTATTTTTCTACACAAGAGTTTCAATAATAACAATGATGTTACCTAAGAAGAAAATTTCACTATTTTTTTCCCTTGGAAAAATCTCATAGACCAACCCTCAAGGGAATCTTTTAAAGCCTGTCGACTAGACTAGCAGGGCCTAACCCCAAGGGCGTCGAGGAGAATTGACCCTGTGACCTCCCGATCAGCGAGGTACTTAACAACGAGGACTCAACTAGTTAAGCTAACCCTTGGGGCTAAGAAAAAGTCACTATTACATGAAATGATTATAATTTTATCATAAGTATTTTTATATTTTATTAATAACATAACACCATCCACAGAAATTAACAATAACAAATCATAACTTCTTATATGCATACTTCATTTATTTTTTAGGATTCATTTTTCTAACCAATTTATATATAAGTATTTGAGTCAAATAGAGGATACATTCTTATTTCATTTCTATTCTACTCTTAATTTTGACTGGTTCTAATTTTATCATTTATTGGAATCCTGAATTTTACAATGAACTTTTTATATAATTATAGACTAGCACTTCTCCACTCTACTTCAATTCCTACTTTCTCCATTATTTTTCAAAGTTATCATACAATGTATGATCATTTTTGCAAAAACCATAGAAGCATTGATAAATATTGTTTCTTCGTTCTTTTTCAAAACACCAAATATTATGAGATGGTTAATGGTTGAATGCTTAGGCCAAAAGAAAACCAAGAAAAATCCCTCACAATTTTCACATTATTAGTCCCTCGGTAGGCAAGAGACTAGCATCATGTTAAGTGACATACCAAATTAATCAACAATATGTAATTGTAATTGTGCATTGTAATAAACAAGTTGTAATTCAGATCTATATGAATGAGACATCCATTTAGTTGTATATGCACATAATATAAATATGATTTGAATAATTCCTGCGAAAGTTACTACTTAGTAACTTAATTACAAGATTTTGGTTTTTTTAAGGAAAATATAAATTATCAAACTTTGTCATATAAATATGAATAGAATTATTCTTTGTAAAACAATTTCATAGAATAACAATTTTATGTTAACTTACATATATGAAAAATATATATTGATCTTCTCCATATTATCCTAGTATAAGTTTAAATATTTTGTAGTATGTTTTATATATATCATGCTAGTATATTTTATATGCAAATTTTGTAGCAACATAATACATAATTTTAATGGAAAGGACTATGTTGCCCTCCAACACTTGTTTATATATAATATCACCACATAATCATATTAATAATACAATATATATGTTTAAAAATGTTTAGCATGTTCAAAGACAAACTTATTCTCATAATATTTTCTCAAATTTAAAATATAATTAAAGTATTTATATAGTTACTTTTTTTTTCTATACATTTAAGTTTATTTTAGTGATAAATATTATTAATGGTTTGATTTTCTTCTCTACCAAATAACAAATGACTTCAACCTAAATGGAAGAATGGTTCAAAAGAAAAAGATATAATATATATTTATATTGTATATTATATATAATTATATATATATATATATATATATAATATTTCCATCCATTCCCTTTCACTTTGTTCAACTCTTTCTCTTTCACATATATATATATATTCCATCCATTCCTTTCACTTTGTTAACTCTTTCTCTTTCACATGTAATTTCTTTTTAATGGTTCTCTCATAACAAGTTATATTAGGATAATTATATCATGAAGAAAATTTAATTAATGTATTTTTATTTATAAATTATACTATTACAACCACATTAATAAATGTGGTCGATAAATGTCGATAGACATATATCAACCACATTTATAAAAACACATTTATATGAACATCAATATACAATACTGTCCATTTATATATATCAAATGTACATTAATGTACTTTAACTATACAAATGTATTTATATGCACATTAATGTGCATTAATGCACTTTAGTGTGTGTACATTATTGTTATGCACACTAATATATATTAACTAAACTTCATTGATCTATAGTAATGTTTATTAATGTAATGTATAACCCCTTCGGTCTTTTACTATTAATCGCTAGGGTTTCTAAGCAACCACGTTAATAAATGTGGTTTCTGATTATCAACCCTTAGGAATATTGTTAAACAGTTGGTCTACAAAAAACGAAGGAATCGATATAAATCAAAGGGGTTAATGCTAAAACCACAAGGGATTATCAACCCAATGGAATTAATTGCAAAGCCTTTCAATAATATTATATGTTCCGAATATGAAGCCTAGATTAATAAACCCAAAGAATTGATATTTTAAACCGAAGTTTTACAATATACCCAATGAGTGAATACTAAAACCCCAAGGGCTTGTAAACCTGAGGGAACAATATTAATCTAATGCATAATAAACCCAAGGGAATAATAAACACAAACAATAAATTTTATAAACCTAAGGTACATAAACCCTAAGATAAATATTATAAACCTAAAATTTACATGGTTGAGCATGGTTGATTTGCATATTTACACAATACCTGTCACAATGCGACCTTCAACCATGGTTGATTATGCTTGACAATGAGTGTTTTTCATATCGATACAATCTTTGGCATAATGGTTCATTGGACCATGGTTGACTATGGTTGATTTTCGCAAAGTGACATTTGGCCACCATTGACCGTGGTCAGATATGATTTTGCATGGTTGACCATGATTGATATTATAACTGCAAGGAAATAATAAACCCAAGGGATTGATATTATAAACCCTAGAAAATCATAAACCCAAGGATTACTACTATAATCCATTGGGATTATTAACCTGAGGGAATCACCCTTAGGGAATAATACTAAACCCTAGTAATATGAACACTTAGATCGATAAACAAAAGGGATTGACATTATGAGCCCAAGGGGACAATAGACATAATGGATAATAAACCAAAGGGATTGATATTATGAACCCAGGGGAATAATAAATACAAGGGATAAAAATGATAAACCCTAAGATAAATATTATAAACTTTAAAATATGCATGGTTAACCATGTTTGACCATTATTCATTTCCATATGGAGAAAATCTTTGTCACAATGCGACGTTGGTGCATGGTTCGCCATGCTTCATTGATTTTCATATGACACAATCTTCGTCACAATACAACAATACACCGTGGTTGAGCATGTTTGATTTTCATATTATGACAATATTTGTCACAATGTGACATTTTACCATGGTTGACCTCGGCTAGCCATGGTTGATGTTGGACCATGGTTGATTTTTATGTCGAGACAATATTTGTCACAATGTGACAATCAACCATGGTTGAACATGATTGACCATGGTTGACCATGTTCGATTTTATAAGACATGGTTAACCATGATTGACCATGGTAGACCATGATTCTCCATGGTTAACGATGATTTACATTATAAACTATTGTAGCAGCTACAACCACCCTCCAAAAATTTTCCTTAGCTTCGTTTTGGAGCCTCCCTACCAACCATCCTTAGCAGCATGTCTTGCATCGTCAAGCATATAGGCTTTAGTTATTTCTTAGTGGCTTTCCAGCCTGTGTATGTTAGTTTGCTTCTCTCCCCTCATAGGTTGTCTTTTCGGACTTAGACAATGTGTTGGCCAAGCATCTCCCCCAAAAAATTATGCAATGTTGGAGGGGAACCAGCCTTCCCTCTAGAAATTGTGCAAATTAGTTGGTTAGCCTGTCGAACTCAATAATTACATAATGTTACCTGTCAAGCTTCCTCTAAAAAATTGAGAAATTCATCCCAAGGCAACTGCTCAGCCCAGGAATTGTGTAATCCTGAGAGACAATCACCTGTTCCTCCCATAAATTGTGCAATCCCTCTAGGATATCCAACTTTTCTTAGCCCAGAAACTGCACAAATCCCTCTCCCAGGCTTGCAGACTACTGCATGTGCCTTCAGGTCTACTGGTCCCCTCCAAGACTGAGCTATCCTGATTTGCATGCATGGTCTGCTCTTCCTAGAATAGCAGAAGGAAGCATGCAAAAGGAATCCCTAGATCTAAGGATCTATTCATAGCAACTGGAAGTTACATGCAAAGCTCATTTTAGAAACCTCTCGCCAAGTGTCGCTTTTTCCTAGATTTATGTTATGCGTGTCATAACCTCCATCTTATCAAAACTTATGAACTGGATGCTATAGATCTCATTCCTCACATTGACCTTACAGCTCTGACATCCCACATCACATCCAAGAGTCTTAGGCACTTCCAGCTTAGTTGTTTCAGGGTAAGTCTACATCTCATGTCTTGTGCTGTGTTTCTGTCGCTTTTTGTGTTTCGCTTTGTGTGACTGTTGTCTGCTTGATTTCAATGAGCACTTGTTGTTGTTCCAATGTATGTTAGCTTGTAGAAGTATCGTTTAAGTTTCCGTTTGCATCTCATTGTTGTAGCATGCGTGACATTGTTTTGCACTGATGGTCACTGTTGCGACGACCCGCTTCACGCACATGCATGTTTTCCCGTTTTTTGAATTCTGCACGTACTGATTGAATACATAATCATTCACTCTTTTTTCACTTAACTTCACCATGAATCAAACTTCTCATGTTTTCAGTCGCCCGTCGGTGGGTCTGGGCTGCCTTAGCCTAGACCTTGCCCTGCTTAGCTAGCATTGCACATTTCTGGAAGTGAAGGCTCTACCTTCCCTCCATAAATTGCATAAGTTTGGCCTAGCACTGACCTCTAGCCTTACATTGCACAAGTTTGGCCCAGCACTGACCTCCAGTCTTGCATTGGGTAATCCTAGGAGACAATACCTTGCTGGCCCCAGAAACTGCGCAATGCAGTTTTCTGGTTTGCACGTCACTGCTGACTGAAATTGTGCATTGCACAGTTTCAGTCCTCAGCAGGCCAGGCTGGAATGTGCATTACATAGTTCCAGTAGTCAGTCAGCCTCTCGATAGCTGGAACTGTGCCTTGTGTAGTTTTGGCAGTTAGTCTCCAAACCTCCCAATGAAAATTGCGCAATCTTTAGAGACAGTCACATAGGTATGTTGCATGTCAACCCTCCAATTTGTTTGGGTTTTCGACTAATAGATTGCTTGTCATGAGTGTTTCTATGTCTCCAGGTATCACAAGTGTTTGTCTGCCTCTCAACAGCATAGGTACAATGACTTCTAGGAGATCATAGTCAAATATATCGTTCACAGCGCAACTGAGGATGCAATGAATCAAGTGTTTATAAACTTATCTATCTATGAAGACATCAAGTTGGTCATGGACAAGGATATCAAGATGAAATGGCAGAAAAATCATAGCAAGAAGCACCATTAGTAGCAGAAGAAGGCAGCGCACCTACATGCAACAAGTGCAAGAGGAAGGTTGTGGCCAACACAGAGGCAGAACAAAGTTGCAAGCCCAAGTAGATCCACTTGTGATGAAAGCAACTTTGGTGACTTAGGCTATGAGGCGAGGGTGTGACAAGAGGATCATGCGAAGGTGAAGAGAGAGAAACAGAGAAGGAGTTGCAGGTGCTCAAGCAGAAACTCAAGGAAGAACAATAGCTGCATAGACAAGAGAAGGAGTTGTAGCAGGCAAGAGACACAACATGCACAGACTGATGAAATTGCGTTGTATAGGTTATGGACCCATCCAGCAGCTGGCATGGAGCAGACAAGGTAAGCGGTGTTGTCGATCGCATGCAAGGGTATTCAGGAGCCTGGATGTCATTATGTGCACGCATGCGATCCCACCCATTGGCACACTCACCAAGGCGAAGACAAGAAGCAAGTCTGACTGAAGCTAAACATGTATTTCGACAAGTTGATGCGTACGGTCACCAACACACACTTGGAGATTAGCGTAGACACTATGCATTAGTATGTTTCTGGTCCAGCTACACTCAGACAATGATGTGCATGCTATCAAACGAGTTGGACAGAGGGGCCATATCAGTGTACTCAGATGCAACAAAGGCAAGAGTTTGCTTTCAATAGGATGTCACCATTGAGCACACGGACACCATCATGGACGACGACCAAGATTGGCATCAGTTCACCACCATCAATGATCACAATGATGTCGAAGAGTTAGTCTTACCACAACTATCTGAGAGTTATTGATGTCTTTCATGGCTTACTCAAGCCTATCTTGTCTCACATTGGTACATGTACAGAATGTATGTAACATCTTGTCAAGTGGAAGTTCAAGTGTCAATAGTTGAATATAACAGTCATAGAGTAGTTGAAGATTCATGAGGGTAGATGAACAGTCACAAAGGGGAATTTCAAGGGTCACCCCACCCTTTTCTATATATAGTCCCTCATAACTCATTGTAGAGGCTTTAGGTAAGCCAAGCTTCCGATAGGAGTATCTTAGAGAAAGCTTGGAGAGTATTGTAATGAGCCTTGGCTTCTCCACAATGCAAAGCTAGTATATCTCTTTGGAGGAGCAGGCGGCAGTGACTGTAACGTTCCACTATCGGGACTAGTGGTTGGTCATGGTTGTACTGTATGATTGGAACTTTCACTTCTTAATATAATAGAGCTGGCATGTTTCATGCATATGTTGTTATTGTATTTCATCTATCTTGGTTACTCTAATGATATAAAAGTATATGTTTGCTTACGCATGCATGTGTGGACTCTTTCTGTATAAGTATGTATGAATCTTACTGAAATGTGTTGTTGGTTTAACCATCACTTTGTATTGTTAGTTTACGTGCTTTCCAGTTTGTGATGCATCTTCGCTCGTGTGTTCCCTTCCAGGCTGCGTGTTTCCACAATTTTCCAAGGGGTGCACTCACCTCAATTTTCGTGTGTTAGAGTCGTTCATACACCTTCCTTGGCTTGTTGCACATGTCACACCCTTGCTACCAATAGGGACATCTTACTTGACTTTGTGCGCAACCGCGGTCAAGGCGATACCGTATGACCCACTACTGGGACTCCTACACCAAACGGTCTGAGATCTAGTTGGAACTTCTTACCGGGGAGATCCCCTGACATGTTTGTGGGTCTAGCACTGTCAACATTTTAGTGCAAGAAGGATGGTCAAATGAAAAGCTGTGTCCTCTCATCCTATTTTGAACCTTTTCACATCTATCATGGATTCTATCACACTCATCCCTCCATGATGTCTTTCACATGCCAAACCTCTCAGCATCATGAGGGAGATTTTTTATCTCTTGCCCGAATTCACGTATGATGGTGAAGGCGAAGTAGCCTGGCCTGAGTACTTAGAAGAATTCTATGTATTCCTTGAGAATGCAAACGAATTATATGTAGAAGAGGTCAGTTTGTTGCTATCATACACACTTCGTGAATCCCCACAACAGTGGTGCTGGACTCCGCCTCCTGGCAACATGCACTCACTTGACTAATTATGTGATCTCATTGAATCTACTTTCAATCATTTTGATCTAGAACCTCTTAACAAAAGAATGTTACAACAACGGAAGGCCCCACATGAATCACTTATGGATTTTTGGTAGCTCTTCCATGATTTGCAGTTTGAAGCTCTCAAAAGCCAGATGAAATTTCCATATCTTTGGGATAGATTTGAATACTCTCTTAACAAATCAATCAATCCCAAGAAGAAGTTCAAGATCAAGCCTTGCTTAGCATACTTCGGTGATGGAGCTTCAAAATCATGGACAAACACGGTCACTGTCATAAGTGATTGTCCATCGTCCCCTCATCAAACAACTCCACCATCACAGAGTGATATGGGAGAGCATGCATACACATTTGTTCAACCGTCACTTCCTCCCGACAGTGCTCATTCCGATTTTTGCACAAGCTTGGTTGTGAACCCATTAGGTTATCACATGTATTTTGTACCCCAACCTTCGTCTTCCTACTTGGATGATCCTCCGAATGACACTATATTGTGTTCTTCCATTCCAAACTCTACACTTGTTGTGAATGAGGATCAAGCCATCGACGGAGTTGGTGTTTCACAACCAACATGAGTTGTCGTTCATGAAGAGTATGACTGGGAGCTTTAACATCTATCGATAGCAGAGGACCATCCCTATCTATCTGTACCTCCTCTGTTTTTCCCTGGCATCCTTGATGATCCTGCTACCCCTGATTTTTCATGTGTACATCCGTCCACGGATGCACCTATTTTCGATCATTCAAAGGACACACTTATGTTAGCCCATCGTCCGATAACGAAGAGGACCAATCATTCATTAAGAAGCCACTTGATTTTTCATCTACTTTTTCTAGAAACATAGAGGTTGGACATTCTTGCTTCTCATATACCCCTCTATGTGATTCATCTAATCATGAGGATGTCAACAAACATCCTGAATTTTTTGATCTTGATTGTTGCGATCTCTCTACTTCTTCATTCGATCATGATATTCATTCCACTGTTGTTAGTCTATCTAAGACACTAGCCTACGGTGATCTATTTTTCGACAAAGTCGAAACCTCGTAGACTGTCGAGGCACTTCATTCATAGCTAATGGTTATGTGAGGTCCTTGTTGTCCTTAGGTTGGTTTCACTTCTGATCAGGAAATTTTTCAAACACATGAGTCTCCTCATCACTCATCTGTATGCATTGAAGATCAATCTCACACACAGATTTTGCTTCCTCCACTCGAGCTACACGAACCCATCGCTCATGCATTGGAAGAACATTACATAGCAACCACACTTGCACAACATAAGTGGTCTACCTTTTTCACGTTTGCTTGCATGTCATAGTGAGAAGAATGTTTATGCTTAACATCTACGCGTAATATAGAATAGCACCATGGCAAGTCCACAAAGTACATATCATGCGCTTTCATTCACTTCTTTTCTGTGGACGCACTTAATCCCGGAATGTGTTTGTCTTCATTGTTATATCTTTCATGTTTGTTGGTTTGCATTGTTGTACTATTCGAAAACCATGCCTTCACCAACATGGGTTGACCAATGCATCGGTGGCTACATTGAATGTATCACTTTATATAAGCATACTTATGCACCGTTAGCCTAGGAGTAGGAGTAGTGTTTTCTTTTGGTTTGTTTGCTTGCATGCATTTTGTCTTCTTACTTTGCATGTTTTTTTTTTTTCCTACTTGTTTTCTCACTTGCTTTGCTTACGCATTTACTTCTGCTTTTGATTTGTCTTATTGTTTGTTGGTTGTTTACATCCGTAGGTTAGTTTGACATGAGACCGTGTGTGACTCTTGAAACAAGCTAGGTAAAGTACAAGAGGACTTATGCAATTATCAATACTTGGTTATCTATCATCTTGTCTCTGTATGAATAACTTGTTATCTTCAGTCCATGATACTTCGATGGAAAATATGTATTGTTCGAAGTGAACCTTGGTGAAAACACAACACTTGCATGCTAACTAGTGTCACCTACTCTAGTCAATTGTTTTTGGGCTAATCATTTTCGGCTCAATCAAGTAGAGTAAGGTGAGGGGGGAAACCTTAACAAGCATGTTAAAGGTATATATAAACTACTTATATGAAGGAACAACATGTTCTTCTCTCAATAAGTCGAGATCCCTCTTCCACATCTAAAATTAATAAGTGTTATGCACAGTTACGAAAAATGAAAAATGAAAAAAATGAAAATGTGAAAAAATTTCGAAAAAATGAAAATTGAATAAGGCGAAAGAAGAGAAAGGCTTCCTACATGGATAGGTGATACAAGTAACTCTGTCGGGGTACTGACTAGGATTGCTAGCAAGGAAGTGATGCTTTTGTTCCTGTGTGACTCTGCCAGGGTACTGTCTAGGCCTACTAGCAGCGGAGCAACACGAGATATGAAACTAAAACTTTGACAATCATATGACTTGTGGACCAATATACCGCTCATCCCCAATCAAAACAAATGTGTTGAATTGGCTTGGAATGTGTGTCAATTGACCAAGAGCTTGGAAGATTCTACATCTTAGAATCAAGCAAGTGTGGAATTCAAGACGAACAAAGAACTGAACAATACTTTCGATCGTGTTAGACTTTCTCTTCACAAACAAGGTCCATTCAGAGAGCTAGATTTATACCAGTGTGTCGCCAAGTGTTGTAGTGGCTACAACCACCCTCCAAAATTTTGCCTTAGCTTCGTTTTGGAGCCTTCCTACCAACCATTCTCAGCAGCATGTCTTCCATCGTCAAGCATATGGGCTTTAGTTGTCTCTCGATGGCTTGTCAGCCTTTGTATGTTAGTTTGCTTCTCTCCCCTCACAAGTTGTCTTTCCAAACTTAGACCATGTGCTAGCCAAGTAGCTCCCCTAGAAAATTGCACAATTCTCGAGGGGAGCCAGCCTTCCCTCTAGAAATTGTGCAAATCAGTTGGCCAGCTTGTTGAGCTCAATAATTACTCAATCTTTCCTGTTAAGCTTCCTCTGAAAAATTGCGCAATTCATCCCAGGACAGTTGTTCAGCCAAGCAATTGCGCAAATTTGGGATACAATCACTTGTTCCTCCTAGAAATTGCACAATCCCTTTGGGACAGCTAGCTCTACTCAGCCCAAAAACTACACAAATCCCTCTCCCAGGCTTGCAAATTGTTGCATGTGCCTTCAAGTCTACTGATCCCCTTCGAGACTGAGTTATCCTAATTTGCATGCATGGGCTTCTCTTCCCAAAATAGTAAAAGGTAGCATGCAAAAGGCATCCCTAGATCTAAGGATCTATTCATAGCAGCTGAAGGTTACATGAAAAGCTCATTTTAGAAACCTCTCGCCAAGTGTCACTTTTTCCTAGATTTGTGGCATGCGCGTCATAACCTCGATCTTATAAAAACTCATGAACTGGATGCTACAGATCTCATTCCTCACATCCACCTTGAAGCTCTGACATCCCACAGCACATCCAAGAGTCTTCTGCACTTTCAGCTTAGCTGTTTCAGGGTAAGTCTGCTTCTCATGTCTTGGGTTGCGTTTCTGTCGCTTTCTGTGCTTTGCTTTGTGTGAGTGATGACTGCTTGATTTCAATGAGTGCTTGTTGTCATTTCAATGTATGTTATCTTGTAGAAGCACCGTTTCAGTTTTCGTTTGCATCTCATTGTTGTCACATGCATGACACTATTTTGCACCGATGGTCGCCGTTGCGGCGACTCGCTTCACGCACATGCATGCTTTCTCGTTTTCTGAATCTTGCACTTACTTTTTGCATGAATGATCATTCACTCTTGTTTGGACTCAACTTCACCATGCATCCAAACCTCTCATGTTTTCAGTCGTCCATCAGCAGGTCTGGGCTGCCTTGGCCTGGACCTTGCCCTACCTGGCTAGCATTGCACATTTCTGGAAGTGATGGCTCTACCCTTACATGTCTCATTCTCCTATTTTCTAGCATGAGACCATTTTTCTAAAATGGATTTTCCAAATTCTTCATCAGGATGGCTTAAGAACTTTGTTTAGTCTAGCGAACTCTGCCATCTGATAGCCTCATCTCTAAACTTAATCCTTGCTAAAGGTTTCCAAAATTGCTGAAAGGTTGCCTTTTCCCTTTTTATGAATTCTTTAATAGTAAGGCCATCATCTTTTCCTGTAAAAATCAGCTCTGTAGAAGCCATGAAGTAAAATGAGGAAAAATAAATTACCTACTTTATGAGGCAAATTTAAAATGGCCACAACTCGGTCAATATGGTTCAGAATCCTTATTATAACCTGTTTTCAGAAATGGAACAGCCATTTTTCATCTTCTCGTGAGATAGAAATCCCGATCTAGGCACTCTAGAATTTCATATTTGCACTGCAACTATCCTGTCGTCACAAAAAAAAATTGAAAATAAGAGTCGACTTTAAATCAGCGATATCTGCCTCATCTAGACTTTGATTCGACCGATTGTTTTTTTTAATTGGGTAATTTTTCAAGAGGATCTCAAATCTGCAATTAGTTTCTCAAAATTCCTGACAAAAACTGTAAAAATTGACTAAAGATCTACCATCCATGAATTTTTGTTATGAAACCAACTCACAAAAAGATAGAAAAGATAGATCAATGCCTTAGAATTCAGCCTCTTTGAGGGGCAACCTTCTTTACATTACACAAATGAATGCTTCCTTGATGATTCAAATGATGAAACCTCCTTTCTATATATAGGAGTCTAAGGAGTCACAATATAACCCAGCCGACCTAACAATAATAATATAAAGGCACAAAAATAACAATAGAGGGATTCTATGGGGCCAACAATAATAACCAATATCTGGGGACCAATAGGGGCACCAAACAATATTAATAAGGGATACAACTACAATAGTAATGGGGTAATCACTAGTATTATAGGGACCTAACATGCCCCTCTCCATCAAAAATGTGTTTTCCTCAACACTTGAGTAGTTCATGATGCTTCTGTATAAAATTCTCATCCTCCCATGTGGAATATTCAATGGATAAGTTCTTCCACTTGATGAGATAATCCAAAATTGATCGATTCCGTAGCTGTCGAGTTATTTTTTCTGTGACTGCTTCCAGTTCCAATATAATTTTTCCTTCCTCGTCAAGTTCTGGCAATATTGTTTGAACTGGGAGCTTGTCGCTTATAACCTTCTTTAAACATGAAACATGGAAAACTGGGTGCACTCAAGAAGCTGCATGAAGCTCCAATTTGTATGCCATAGTACCAATCTTTTGCAACACCTTGTACCGACCATAATACTTAGGTGATAATTTATCATCCTTATTAGCTTGCTTGAGGGACATTTGTTACACTTGGTCTTGTAATTTTAATATATCATGTAGCATTTCTTCCTCTTCTTCATGAGTCATGCTAGAGATTTCAAGTTGCTTACTAGATGTTTGAATTTTCTTTCCTCGGGGCATCAGTTACCGATAATATTTCTCTACTATGCCCTTTGAATTCCTTCAAAATAATTTTTCAAACCAAGCTTAAGAAAGAATTTAAAAAAATCTACACACCTTTTTTCACTTTGTAGGAGCTTGATATTTCCTCTGACATATCTCTGTAATTTTGGATCATCTAGTTTTGAAATTGTGATCTGTAGTAGCCCTCTATGTCCTCTTTCCAATGCCACCAGTCTGATCCAAATTGGATTCTCCAAGAAAGATTTATGCCAAATCTCCCACAGTGACCTGATTATACACTTGTTCAATAGAGCGAACTTGTACGACGTGCCACGTGTCCCTGTTTTGACCTTTGGCTCTAAAAAATATATACACAAAACTATAGTCCGTCCTCTTTCTGTACCTTCTTACAAAATTTCAATTTGATGCTCAAAGAGAAAGTTATGGCTATTTTCCCTAGGTCGCCTGTTTGGAATGTAATTCAGGAGTCTACAAAAAGACCAACTTCCTCAGATCATATCTCCAAAAATATAGCGCGAAAAGCTCTAAAATTTAGACCCAAGGTTCAGTGCAATTTCATCTCAAATGAGTTTTTTTTTGCTTCTGAAATGTCATAGAAACAAAAGTTATGGAAAAAAATCCACGATGACCTATTTGGAGCAGCGAAACCCTAGAATCCAAAAGCTCTGATACCAAATGTTATGAAACCAGCTCACAAAAAGATAGAAAAGATAGATCAACACCTTAGAATTCAGCCTCTTTGAGGGGGAAACCTCCTTTATGTTACACAAATGAATGATTCCTTGATGATTCAAATGACAAAACCTCCTTTCTATATATAGGAGTCTAAGAAGTCACAATATAACCTAGCCGACCTAACAATAATAATATAAAGGCACAAAAATAA
>APFE030350987.1:106327-125068 GCA_000404065.3 Pinus taeda
GGATTCTATGGGGCACAGTAATAACAATATGGGGACAATAGGGGCATAGCAATATTAATAAGGGATACAACTACAATAGTAATGGGGTAATCACTAGTATTATAGGGACCTAACAATTTTCATCAGAAAAATTTTTGCAACATAGTTGATTTTTAAATCAGTGATATCTCCCTCATCCGGACTTCAATTCAGCCAATTTTTTTTTTTTGAATTTTGTTATTTTCACAAAGAATCCATATATGCAATTTATTTCTGCAAATTTTGCACCAGAAGTTTCATATTTGATCTGCAAACTAGCCACCCAAAAAAATCCTACAAAAAAAAAAAAAAAATCTCCCCACTTTGCCCAAGAAAGTGCTCTGATACCACTTGTAATATATCTAACTTGCAAATACATGAGAATATAAATATGCCCATAAATAACAAGAGAGAAATAGATAAAATTCAGATCTTTATTAATATCTAACCCGTGAGGTAGGGTAACACCATACAATCACTCCTTAAGGAAGGAGAACACTCCACAAGCCATATGTTTGCCAATACAATAATCCTTCACATATCTCAGTGGGGAGTCTCTAGCCTCTAAATAGGCTTCATACATACAATACCATGGGTCTCTCAATACCATATATCTAATACAGTGGGCTTATCACATTATTGCTAACTACTTTTGGTCCCTTACATGATGCGGGTTAACCACTTTATTTATTTACTATGGCCCATCCCATTATTACATTATTCCCTTGGGTACCTCCCTCTGTACCGCATATTATCCCCCTAGGTATACTACACAGTCTAAGATCTAGTTGTGACTTCTTACCGGGGAGATCCCCTAACATGTTGGCAGTTCCAACGCCGTCAACATAAACCCAAGGGAATTATAAACCTAAGGGATTAATATTCAAAATCAAAGAGATTATAAGCCCAATGGAATAACAGTAAACCCTAGGAATATCAACCCTTAAATTAATAAACCCAAGGGACAAAAATTATAAACTCAAGGTATATAAACCCTAAGGTAAATATTATAAACCCTAAAATATACATGGTTGACCATGGTTGGCCATGGTTCCTTTACACACAGAGAGAATGTTTGAAGTGATTATAAACTGAATGGATTAATATTTAAAATTGAATGGATTATAAACCCAATGGAATAATATTAAAGCCAAGGCAATAATATTAAACCCTAGCAATATAAACCCTCACATTAATAAACCCAAGGGATTGATGTTATGAACCCAAAGGAACAATTAACCCAACGAAAAAAATTATAAACCCAAGGTATATAAACCCAAGGCATTTAAACCTTGAGATTAATATTATAAACCTTAAAATATACATGGTTGACCACGGTTGAACTTGGTTGATTTCCACATGGAGATAATCCAAAGAATCTTTTTCGTAATGCAACATTGAACCATGGTTGACCATGCTTGTTGATTTCCATATTCAGATAATCTTTCTCACAAAGTAACATTGGACCATTTTTTTACCATGGTTGAGCATGATTGTAAACCCAAGAGATTTACATTAAACTCCACGATTAATATTATAACCCCTATCAATAATATTAAATCCTAGGAATATGGACCATTACATTAATAAACCCATGGAATCAAAATTCAAAACCGAAGGGATTATAAACCGAAGCGAATAACAGCAAACCTATGCCCAAATATTATAAATTCAAGACATAAATATTTAAACTGTTAAATAAACATCTTCGACAACAGTTCACAACAAAACATTTTTCACTAAAGAAGAGGTTTCACAATGCGAATCTCAGGTATGGTTGAGTAGCTTCCTTACAAGATTTTTCATAATGCAACATCAAACAATGGTTATCCATGCTTTATTTTTATCTTCACACAATCTTCGAGATAAAAAAACAATGAACCGACAATATTTCAGAATGTGAAGTTGTTGAAAAGAAACAATATTTTTCACAATAGCAAAAGTTGGGTTTATTATCCTATAAATCAAAATGCATTCCACAAAACTAACAAGAAAGTAAAATTTTCAAGAAACAAGAGAATAAAATATTGAATAGAAGGGAACAACATTAAATGCCATGAGAATGCGAGGGGAGGATGGCGGTAAAGGGATCACTGGTTCAAGCCTGAAAACGGTGGTCACAGGCAAAAAATCACTGAATAAGGTTCTGAAAGAGGCTGTCAGAGGCCTGTAAATGACCGTTTTGGGGCTAAATGGCAGTGACATGAGGTTGTAGCAGATTTAAAGATAGACTGTTTTAGATCTGAGTCTCTGGAAGCAGTCCCTCTGCTGCATTAAAATCTGAGGTTTTAGTAAGGCTCTAAGCTGACAGTTGTCAGAGAATCCTGGACGCAGATATGATTACCATTGCAGGCTGCGAATGAGGCAAGAATGATCGTTTCCTCCACTTTCTGTGCCCTTCGGCGGTTTCGCAATCCAGGTGGTTTCTGCTGTGCTCTTCGGATAACGGTTGAAGGGAGGCATAAGGTTTTAACGGGGCCGTCTTTACCATGGTTAACCCAGGAGAATCAGTCGATTTAGATCCATCCCCAGAAGATATTCTCTCTGTTTGGGGAAAGGAGGCCACAAAGGAAAACATTGACGAGTATTTCGGGCATTCTGTCAACCATGCGACTGTTCTGCTCTCGGGAGGAGGCATATGGAGTTCAAATGCGGTAAAAGGAATTCTGGACGAGAGCCTGGAGCTCTCAAGTGGCTTTGGAGTCGGTGGCAGAGTTTCTGAAGAAGCGATCAGTGCTGGAGGTAGGAGTTTGGAGGCGGAAAACTCACATGCATGGCCAGGATCGTCAAAATGCAAGAATCTCGTCTCACCAAGCAGTAAGCCCATTTCCCCATCAAAAATTTTTGCTTCCTCGGGAGGACTTGAGGATGTTATAAATGCCCCAAATATCAAAGGGGTATGGAGGACTGTGGGAAGGATACAGAGTTCCAGAAATGAACTGGGGGATGGAAATAATCAACCGGCGTTATTCAGAACCCTTTTCCCAAAAGAACCTATGCAAAGATCTTCTAGGGAGGAAGAGGATCTAGCGGGTGCGGGAAAAGTCACAAATGTGGAGGTTATTGAAAATCCTCTTGAACCAGGAAAAGCGGAAGAAGGCGTCCCTTCGATTACTGACAAAGTTGGGAGTGTGGTGGAAGGTCTGGCCGAAACCTTCCGCGAGTATAAAGATCTAAGAGTCGTGGAAGATGGAAGCGACCAAATCAGGGATGCAGATAAATCAATCCCCATCACAGGAGAACGAAAATCAGTTCGAGACATAGAGAAGGTAGGGGATAAGAGGAAGACAGCCAAACCATGGAAAACTAAGAGGGTTACAAATTTGGTTCTAGGAATGGACGTTCAGGTTGAGGATGCTTTGGCTGTGGCGGAGAGAACCCTTGTTGGCAGAGTGAGAGGAAGATATGTCTCTGGCAAATTCCTAAAGCAGTGGGCCGAGAGTCAGTGGTCGAAGACACCGGCGAACTCCTTCACGACTGCTACGCTGGTCAAGGGCTAGTTTATGGTAAAATTTGGTTGTAAAGAGGCTATGGAATGGGTCGAGGAACGAACCTGGGCGATTGGAAACCGACCTGTATTTTTCAAAAGATGGTCTCCTATGTTTGATGCCTCTAAGGAAAAGGTAGCCGATTTACCCGTATGGGTTAGGGTTCCAAATTTACCTCCCTTTCTCTGGGTGGACTCAGTTTTTAAGGCTATTGGAAACCATTTGGGCACCTATATGGATGCAGACAGATCCTACCTCCATACCTTTGAAAGAGCAGTGGCGAGGATCCTGGTAAGGCTAAACCCGTCGGAAGGATTTGCAAAAACGGTTCCTATACAATACAAGGATTATGAGTATGAGCATATTTTGGATTATGAACTCTTTCCCTTCAGGTGTCACCGTTGTCATGAATACGGACACTTGGCTAGGGAATGCCCTTTGGGGAAAAGCAGAAGGAAAATGAAGGGCAGAGAAGAGGATATGGAGGTTTTCCTGAGGAAAAATGAGGAGCCAATGGAGGAGATCAGCAAAGAAGCAGAGCATCAGAGAGCAAATCAAGATACACAGGCGGAAGAGGACTTGCAACAGGAGGAAGTGATTCCGCTTCGTGAGAAAGATGAACAGCCTCTCAAAGGAATATCTTTGGACGTTCCAAACGGCCCTCCTGCGGTTGTTCAATCCAAAGCTCTTCCTTCACAAAATCAGAACTGTGAGGACCCTTCTAAGATGGGCCAGACTTTGGGTAGTTCATCCTCTGTCCGACACTATAACCTCAGATCTCACAGCAAAAAACCAGCAACCCTTCAGCTTGTTCCGGAAACGGTGGGTGGTCTCTGTCCTGAGTCATCGAAGAGTCTCTTAAAAAAAGGTAGAGGTAGAAAATCTCTTTTATCTAAAGCACAAGCTAAGGAAAAATTTGATGTAGCGGATGGTAAACAAATGTCGATACCTGGGGTACTTAGAGCAGCAAAAACCCCTAAGATGGTTATCAAATGATTTGTCTTTCATGGAATTGTAGGGGGTTGGCTAGTAAACCCAAAAAACTAGCGCTAAAAGATTTAATCTCTCGCCACAACCCGGATTTGGTCTTTCTCCAGGAAACTCTGGGCAAGAGTGCTGATGTTGAATCCTCCCTCTGTTCTCTATTTCCGGGTTGGACTTTCACTGCTTTGGATGCTCTCGGCAATTCTGGCGGTCTTGCTATTGGTTTTAAACAGGGCAGATTAAAGGTCTTAAATTCTTGGGGTCTGTCCCATGCTCTCGGGCTAGAGATCCTTTCTCCCGATTTTGAATTGCCTTTTCTGGTCATCAATGTGTATGGTCCCTGTCAGGGACGGGTCTCTTTCTGGAATGATTTCCTCTCCAAAGAGATGTTAAAAAACAAAAAGCTGCTACTTGGGGGGGACCTAAATTTTTCTCTGGGGGTTGCCGAAGCCTGGGGGCCCAATGCAAGGGAAGATTCTCTGGCCGATTTTTTCCTAAAAGCTTTTCAGACTCATAATCTTATCGATGTAAACATAATAAAGGCAAAGCCAACCTGGCGAAACAGAAGAACGGGAGAGGAGCGAATTGCTAAAAGGCTGGACCGATTTCTCATAAATGAGTCGTTGGCTTCTTATATCCCTCTCTTCAGGCAATGGGTGGGTGTAGGGGGAAACTCGGACCATTTTCCTATCTTCCTTGAGTTCTCAAAGACCCCTCCCAAGCCGGCTTCCCCTTTCAAGTTCAATGCTACTTGGCTTCAGGAGGAGTCTTTTCTTCAGCTGTTCAGGAACACTTGGAGGCACCCGGGCTCTTCCCCTCCGGAAAACAAAGGAGCACATTTTATGAAGAATTTAAAAAGGCTGAAGAGGGCAACCATAGAATGGGCTGCAGACAGAAAGAGAAAATCAAACGAGAATTTGGCCAGAATCGATGAGGCTCTAAGTGCCTTAGAAGATCCGGATGTTGATGCTTACATCTCTCAAGAGGCGAAAGAAAGAATTCTGGGGTTAGAAAAAAGCAGAGCCAAGATCCTTCTGGACAAAGAAGAGGAATGGAGGTTGAAAAGTAGGGCTATTTGGCTGAAAGCGGGGGACGAAAATACAAAATTCTTCCATAACTATGCAAAGGGGCGGCAAAATGCAAATACCATTTGGAAATTAAAGGACGCGGATGGAAGGGAACACTCATCTTTTGAGGCTGTTTCAAATTTGGGGAAGAGTCATTTTCAATCCCTCTTTACTGATCCAGGGGGAATATCTTTAGCCGAAATCATTCGAACTGCCCAAGATTCCCCTCGTTTTGTGGAGGAGGAGGAAGCTGAAAGTCTTTTTAGAGAAGTGTCTAAGGAGGAAGTAGAAAATGTCATAAAATCAATGCCAAAAGACAAAAGTCCTGGTCCGGATGGTTGGACCATTGAGCTGTTTACTCATTTCTTTGAGCAGATTGGTGATGAGCTAACAGAAGTTGTGGAGGAGTCAAGGATAAAAGGAGAAATCTATGGTCCTTTTAATGCAACCTTCATTGCCCTCATTCCGAAAAGAGAGGACCGGGAATCTTTTGAATATTTTCGACCTATCTCTCTCTGTAATGCTATCTACAAGATCATAGCAAAAGTCATAGCGGTTCGACTGAAGCCAATAATTTCAGCTTGTATATCCAACGAGCAATTTGGTTTTCTGGATGGCCGTCAAATTCATGAAGCCATTGGGGTGGCCCAGGAAACCATTCACAGCATTAGACAAGCAAAGAAAAAAGGGGCGGTGCTTAAATTAGATCTGTCCAAAGCCTTCGACAGGATAAGCTGGTCTTATCTCAGACTGTTACTGACTCATCTTGGCTTTAAGGTGGAGTTCATAAATTGGATAATGGGATGTATTTCTAATGTTTGTTTTGTTGTTTTGATTAATGGGGCTGTATCTCAATTTTTCAAAAGCCAAAGAGGCTTGAGACAAGGCTGCCCTCTCTCTCCCTTGCTTTTTCTTCTGGCGACTGAAGGCCTCAACAGATTGATCTCAAAAGCCAAGAGAGCAGGTTTGGTTACAGGTTTGGAAGTAGCTGTAAATCTTTTCATAACTCATCTCCTATTTGTAGATGATATTTTACTGTTTACAAGTGGAAATATAAATGAACTAAAAGAGCTCAAAGACATTCTTGAAATATTTCTGAAAGCTACAGGGCTCCAAATAAATCACAGGAAGTCTCACTTAATTATGGAAGCTTTCTCTAGGCAAGAGGAGAACTTGATTTCATCATACCTGCCCTTTGAAATATGCAGTATGGATCAGCCTTTCAAGTACCTGGGGTATTGGTTAAAACCGTCTGCATATCGAAAGCAGGATTGGAACTGGCTGGTGGCAAAAATTGATCAAAGGATTTCACACTGGAGTTTTAAATGCCTATCAAGGGCTGGCAGGCTAACTCTGATAAACTCTGTTCTTCAAGCCATCCCGGTCTTCTGGGCAGCTTTGACCTGGATCCCAAAAGGAGTTCTTCACAAAATCAAACAAATATGTAGCAGATTTCTGTGGTCGGGTGCCAAAGAAGCTTCAATCCTTCCCTGGGTTGCTTGGGATAAGATCGCTAGACCAAAGGAATGGGGGGGTTGGGGCATCAAACATCTCGTCGATTTTAGCCAATCTCTGGCAGCAAAATCAGGTTGGCAAATTATAACAGCAGAGAACCTTTGGACCAGAGTAGTCAAAAGAAATTATATTGACCCCATGCCGTTAGAAGATTGGATCCAGAGTCCAAACAAAAAAGGTAAGAATTGCTCGGTTATCTGGAAGGCTACTTCAGAGTCTTTCAAAATCATTGAACAAGGACTTGCTTGGCAGGTGGGGAATGGCGAAAATCTATGGATTGGCAGGGATCCGTGGGTTGGATGCAACAACCTTTTTGCCTTGCCCCCTGGCCTTCTCGCTCATCTCAATACAAAGGGTATACACAGGTTAAGTCAGATAGCAATCATGGATTTATATTCCATTTGGGGACAGGAGTGGAAATCTGTGGAGGATATGGGCATTGATCCCACTTGGAGCATCGAGTGGCAGACCTACACCCATGAACTTAAGAGGTCAAATGTTAGAATAAAGGATCATCCTGACTCCCTAGTGTGGGCTCATGCTGAGACAGGATTATACTCCCCAAAAGCTGGCTATAATTTTCTAATGAAGAGAAAGGGCTAGGATCCTCCTGGATGGTGGGCAAAGCCACTGTTCAAACTGAAATGCCCCAAAAAATCCAGAATTTTTCTCTGGTGTGCGCTTAAAAGAAAAATCCCTACTTGGGAAATCCTTCAAGCTCGTTTCAAGCAGGGGCCGAGTAGATGTCCATTATGCCAGGTTGCTTCGGAATCCATTACACATTTACTGGTGGAATGTTCCTTCACTAGACAAGTCTGGAACGAAACAAACAAGCTCATGAACATAAACTCCAGATGGGAAGGGGGAGATCTCACTGTAGCTTGGGAATTTTGGTGGTCCAACTATCCCAAGAAGAACCTGAGAAACCTTCCTCCTATTCTCTGCTGGGGCATTTGGATAGCCCGGAATCGTAGTATATTCAATGAAAAAGCTACTCCGGTGGAAGTTATTGCAATCCAAAGCTTAGCCATCCTTGCAAGCATTCCTGAGCCGGAAGGCCCTTCTAACCCAAATCCTCGGAAAGATATCCTGATTAAAGAAGGCATCCCCTGGGCATTCTTTGATGGGGCAGCTCAAAACAACTCCACAGGTGCCGGAATTATTATCCATCTTAGTCCATCTCATTCGCTCAAAGCCTCAGTGGGTCTCGGGATGGGCACTAATAACTTTGCCGAACTTTCAGCTTTAAAACTTCTCCTTTGCTGGCTCATTCATAGACAGGTCCTTCAAGTTCAGATATTTGGAGACTCATCAAATGTGGTAAACTGGGTCAATGGGAAATTTAGATGCCGGAATTATATGTTGATGCCTCTGTTAGAAGAAATTCAAAATCTTAAATCTTTTTTCACTGTTCTATCTCTTGATCATATTTACAGAGAAAAAAATGATGAAGCTGACAGGTTCTCAAAAGCTGGCTTACATCAGGCTGTGGGTGCGTGGAGGATCAAGGAGCAGTTCCAGGACCAGATCCGTGAGACGGATATGGCCCCTTCCACTTAATGTTCTTTGTTTCTCGCTGATTTCGCGTCAGACCCAAAGGGACTCCTTTGTTGTCTCTGGTGGCTTTTCTTTTGTGAGCTTTTTCCCTCACATTTCCTTCTTCTTTTAAAATTCGGAGACGCTCGACAGAACTCATTTTTGTAAATTTGCGGTTCGTTTTTAATGAGCCCCGGATGTTCTAGATAGCCTCTGATATTTTTAGGATATGGCTGTGTCAGGCCGAGCTCAGTTGACCTGGGTGAATTGGTTTCACAACAGAATTGCTTGATGACTTCGTGGGGAAGAATGGTTTTCCTCTTCCTGCTTTTGGCAGCTTTCTGCTGAATGTTAACTCATCTGTTTGTAGCTTTCTTATTTTTATTAATAGAAAAGCTCGGCTTTTTTTTCCCGGAAAAAACATTAAATGCCATGAAAAACCAACTATGAAAAAATCAAGAACCAAATAAAATTGACAAACAACATAACACATGGAAACAACAATCACAAGGAAATCGAATTTCCTCACATTTCAAGTCAGAAAATAAAAAAAATTATTCACATTTTGTTGAAATATGTATATAGACGGAAATTTATTTCACATATTTAAACATTTGCAAATTAGTAAACAAAAAATGAAATTCAAATACTCAACGATAACACAACTATTTCATGTAGGCCTCTTCCAAAACACACCCTCAATGGTGACAAAAAAAATACCAACTCAAATCAACATCGTAATGGCCACTATACTTAACGCTCTCCAACAAATCCCTTCTAGTTTTCCTCCCAGCTTATCTTACGTGAAAATGATACAATGTTTGCACATCTGATTTCATTACACCCAAGACACAAATACTCTCATCAATAAAAGAAGGATGGGATCCATGTTTTTTATCTAGCTTTTGCGAATACATGAAACAAAACTTCAGGCTGAAGCAATAGATTTGATCACCTCAATGTAATACATGCCATCATGGTTCTCCATATCTGCATTTCAACCACACAAAGATAGTAAAAAAATTAGTGCACAAAGAAAGAAAGAAACATAAAATATCCTGATTTTTTTCTTCTTTCTATCTTCTTTAACAGGAAATAAACAATTTCTTGGACATAAACCAAATACAATTCAAATTATGGATAGAAGAAAGCAAAAACAACATTAAAATTATACAACGAATGTATATAAACCTTTATATATTGTTTTCTCAAAACAAAAAATAAAAACAATGGGCATAAATGTAAGAGCATTAAAAACCAGGAGAAAAGAGAGAAAAAACAGGTTACATTAAACAAATCAAACAACCAGAACACAACCAAGAAATCAAAGACCCATGCAATATTTTTAAAACGCTCAATTTTTTTAGTTGCAATCGACAAATATATTGAAATGATGAGAAAACAAGACAAAGTGGTTGAAAGCAATACAAATAAATTATCACGTTGCATCTTTAAATTGCAAGAAACAACAAGATTTCCATAGGACTATTGATATTTTTCTTAAACGTTGCATAAACACTAAACCATTCAAAAAATATTAAAACCTTTAAATATCGATCGAAAACATAAACAAACACAACAAAATGATATGGTAAAGAAAGGTATATAAACCATAAAAAATATTGGAAATGCTATGAAATAATTAAGCAAAGGGATCAACATTAAAAACTGAAACACATTGTAAACCAAAGGGAAATATATTAAACCCAACGGACAAAGATTAGAAACCCAACGTATATGAACCACAACATGGGCACAATTTTTTCTTCAAGCATTCAAAAAAAAAAAACTTAAAACAACAACTAAAACATGGCAGGGAAAAAACATTAACCATTTATAGCATTTACAACCACTTTACCATACTTGTCAACTCAATTCTGGATTAAAAAAATCCTCAAAATAATATAGACTTCAATAGCTCCTCCTCTTTTTTCCTGAGTGTGACATAAGCATTGTTTTGCAATTTTTCATAGCGTTGATAAGAAAAATGCGGCGAAATCTGTAAACCATCAATCAATCTCATTCTCGATATAGTTGTAAAGGTCAAGCCGTACTTCTCCCTTTCTCCAATATCTACAGTGGCTCATTGCAAATTCGTCCCTTATGACTTATGTATAGTCAAGCCCCAAGCCATTTTTAATGGAATTTTTCTAAGGCTCCCTCTTATAATAGGTTTTGTCGGCACAACATTAGGACAATCATTTTCAAATGGAGCAGCAATGTACTTCTTGAAAATAATTGTAGCAAATTGTGGAATTTGAGGTAGGTGTGTACTACGTGAATTAAAGATATCTTCTACAAACCCAACAGCACCATTTACCAAACCAGCTTCCACCCACAAATTACACGTAACCATGACACGCTAACCACGACACAACAAGACCTCATGATCCAACACATCATCATCACTATCACTATCAACAATATCCGATCTCTTAGCACATTCAGAAACACATCTAGCAACTGGGAAATTCAAGGAAACATTGATAAATATTGTTTATTCATCTGTTTTTCAAAACACCGTCAAATTATGAGATGGTCAATGGTTGAATGCCTATTCCAAAAGAAAACCAAGAAAAATCCCTCACAATTTTCACATTATTAGTCACTGACTAGGAAAGAGTCTAGCATCGTGTTAAGTGAAATACCAAATTAATCAACAATATGTAATTGTAATTGTGCATTGTACTAAACAAGTTGTAATTCAGATATATATGAATGAGACATCCATTTAGTTGTATATGCACATAATGTAAATATGATTTGAATAATTCCTACCAAAGTTACTACTTAGTAACTCATCTAAATTGGATCCTAAAAACTCTCTAAGTTTTCATGATTGTTTCCAAATTATACAAAAAGGTTCAAGTCCTAGAAAAAATCAAAGCTATCAGAAGGAATCCTCATAACAATTGCAGTTGTGGCCAGAGCGGAGCAACGAGGACCCTCGGTCGAGCACGCATACCATTAGCCCATGGTAACGCGCACTGCCGCAAACTGGAAAAACCGGAGGCCAAATCAAGAAACGAGGGTGGTTTCTAATACGTGATTAGCACTAAAGTGCTAATCGCATATTGTAGGGTGTCCCCCTCAGTGAAGGAAAGCCCCGAAGCGTCCGGACCTGAAATCGCTATAAAATTCAGAAAAGTAGCGCATTCAGTTCCGTAGCGCAAGATTCCACAAACCGGCATGATATCGAAAGGCCTCGAGGCTGTAAGCAGTCTTGACTGAGTCCTGCCCAATGTCACACATCGAGCGACACACATCCGGCGGATGAGATAGAAAACCGCCCGCATCAGATGAGTAAACACCATGCGACTTGTCTGCTCGATATGAAGGACAACCATAGGATCTAGGGGGCCCAGATCAACAATGAAGATGTGTCCTGATGACTGACCGGATTTGACAGGTCAAAAAGCAAGATGACAAGGGATTTGAAGTTTGACATGGATGATGAGTTGGCAAATGATTCATGATTCACGGGTGATCTTGAAGCAAACAGAATCAACGGCCAATCAAAAATGATTCAAGGAATCTGACACCTAGTTCATTGGGAAATTGGTGGCCACCTCCCTACGAGGCATTACCCAGTGATGATGACGCAGAGTAGAGGAATTAGAACAAACAGAGGTAGGGAAACCAGAAGACTAGGAAGTGGAAACAAACAGTCAAAAGAACAGACTGGCTTTAAAGACATGACCTGATAGAAGCAGAGAAGAAAACACAGAGAGGCACACACAGAGACGCAAGAAGCTAATAGCAGAGAACAGAGAGTAGAAGCCGAGCTTGCCTAAAGGCAACATTGAGCCAGACAAAGCCAGAGAGATTAAGAGAGTCTATGTACTCCATTGAAGGCTTGAGATGTTCAAGAAAAATCCTTGGCACAGGCCTGTCATACTACTGTGAGCCTCAGAGGTCGAGTTCCAGTAAGGAGAGTCTATGCACTCTATTCCTACTGACTTCATTCTGTTTAAGTGAGTCTCAAATCGAGCTCATTGTTGTAAAAACTCTGCTTCAAAACATAATAGAGAGGCCACCACTGAAAGGCTAGACTAGGAGACATAGCCCAGGAGCATTGGGTGAACTCCTTATTAAACTTTTTTTGTTTACATGTTTGACTATTATGTTTTCTTTGATTGCCTCAGTGTCTATGTATTCTAGCAATCTTATCGATCTGTTGCATAAGTAACATAGGCACATCCATGCGCATGAGTCTATAATACCTTTAATTCTTTGTCCTAGATAAATTTTAGACCAAGTGGTATCAGAGATCTAGGTTACTAAGGTTAGACAAGCTTGCGTTGGATTTTGTTGTTGAATGCTAACTAGATCAAAGCTCAAATTAGGAGAAGAAGAATCGGCTGAAACTAACCCAGAAATTGGAGGAGTCTATTCTAAGAGGAAAATGTCAAAAGAAAATCCCTTGGAATCAGACCCCCAGTTCATGGATAGTTTTATGACCCTGAGATCCATGGTGGAGGAAATGTATAGGGACTTTAAGAAACATAGAGATGAAGATTCATCAAGCTCCAAACAAGACAAAGGAGTAGAAAAATCTCTCCTCCGTGACCACTCTAAAGGCAAAGGGAAAGAAGAAAAAATTCTCACGCCTCCTAATAACTGTAAAAATAAAAAGAAGACATCTTTGATTAAATTAGATGTTAAATTTGATTTACCAATATATGATGGAGAGTTGAATGCAGAGAAGCTAGATAATTGGATCAGATAGACTGATGTTTATTGCAGAGTGCAGAGCTTTGACTCAAATAAGAGTAAGATTCAGATGGCTAGCCTACGTCTTGGAGGCACTGCCTTGGTATGGTGGGAAGGTAAGACACAAGCTAACATGAAGAAACATGGTAAGATTCTTTCTGTCTGGATTGAATTTGTTTCCGCAATTAAAAATAAATTCTATCTACTAGCCTACATGTAGCAAGCCATGATGAGTTGGCAAAATTTTCGACAACTAAAGGGGCAAAGTGTACAAGGTTACACCCAAGAATTTAGGAAAAGAGCTTTGATCCTAGGAATTTCTTTAGACTCACCTGAGACTCTGTTGAAGTATATAGGTGGTCTACGCAGCTACATGAGGCACACTATCCTCATGTTTAATCCCACTAGCATAGACGAGGTATCCATTCAGGCTATGCATCTAGAAGCTATAGGTAAGAATGGGAACCCAGAAGTTGGGGGATCATCCCAACCCACTGCAAGCAAAAATAAGGAGAAAAGAAAATAGAAATTGAAAGAGAGGAAGACAAACACTGTACAGAAAAGCAAGTCTTCATGCACTCATTGTAAGAAGTATGGGCATGATGATGAGCACTGTTGGATTCTACATCCGGAGCTTAAACCTAAGAAGTTTGAGGGTAAGAAGAAGAAGAATTTTGCAGCTATTTAAAAGGATTTGGGGTCAGACTCAGGAGATGAAGCAACGATCGCAACCACGGGTATAAAAGCTAAAAATTCTGAAGCATCTACTAGTGATTTTGCACAATCTACTGATAATGAAGAAAATGAGAGGAAAAGACATGAGCTTTTTCATATTCGAGTTATTTCCAATCATCAAAAGATTGATACTTTGTTTGATAGTGGCTCACAAGTAAATTTAATTTCTGAAGCAATTGTAAAGAAGTTGGGATTACTAACCACACCTCACAAGAAACCATATCCATTACATTGGTTATGTGATAAAGTAAAGCTACAAGTAACTAGATAATGAAAACTTAAGTTTTCTTTCAGCTCAGCATTTGTAGATGAGGTTGAGTTAGATATAGTTCCTTTGGATATATGTGGAATTGTTTTATGAAGTGCTTACTTGTATGATAGAAAAGTTATTTTCTATAGAGCCGAGAACAAGTGTCTACTTGTTAAAAATGGAATCGAATATATTGGAAGAGCTCATAAGCTCAAGAATAATTATATTCTCATAAACTCAGGGCAGATGAAACGAATTGTAAATTCATGCAAACAATTTTTGTTGATGGTTGTAAAGGAAAAGAAACCTTATAAAACCAATGTATTTGAGGGTTGTGATGCTAAACATCAAGCTAATTTAGAAAAAGGTGTTTTAGAATATGATATATTGTTTCAAGAACCTAAAGGTCTGCCACTCAGAAAGGAAATAGTGCATGATATTAATTTGCAGCAAGATGTTCCATTGCCTAACATCGGAATGTACAGGTTGTTCACTTTAGAGAATGCAGAAATCAAGAAGAAGGTACAGGGGCTACTCGAGAAGGGGTTCATTAGACCTAGCACATCACCATGTGGGTCTCCAATTGTTTTGGTGAAAAAGAAAGATGGCTCATGGAGAATGTGCATTGATTGTTGAGCACTGAATAAGAAAATGATCAAAAATTGTTATCCCCTTCCTCGCATAGATGATCTATTAGATCAGTTGAAAGAAGTTGTTTATTTTTCCCAGTTAGACTTGCATAGTGGCTATCATTAGGTCATAGTTGCAAAGCAAGATGCATGGAAGACTACTTTCAAAACAAAGCAAGGATTGTATGAGTGGTTGGTTATGCCTTTTGGCTTAACTAATGCTCCTGCTACTTTCATGAGAGTAATGAATGATGTGCTCATACCTTTTCTTGATGATTTTGTTATTGTATATCTAGATGACATTATTATATTTAGCAAAACGTGGGAAGAACATTTAAAGAATGTTAAGCAGACACTAGATGTTTTGGAAAGAGAAAAACTTTACGTTAAACTCTCAAAATGTGAATTTGGAAAAACATCTTTGAATTATTTGGGACATATAGTAGGGGGTGGTGAATTGAAGATAGATCCCTCTAAGGTTGCAGTGATTGTAAACTGGCCTAAACCCAAATATGTTACAGAAGTTAGAAGCTTCTTAGGAGCAGCGCAATATTGGAGAAAGTTTATTTCTAACTTTTCCTTAATTGCAGCTCCCTTACATGCTTTAACTGGATTGAACAAGGTGTTTCAGTGGGGAAGCAAACAGCAGAAAGCCTTCGACACCTTGAAAGAAAATATTAGTACAGCACCAATACTAGCACTGCCTGATATTCAAAGACCATTTGAGATTGAAACAGATGCCAGTGACTATGCCATGGGAGCAGTGTTGATGCAACACGGTAAACCCATATGTTATGATTCTGAGACATTTAATTTTGCAGTAGTTAACTATCCCACATATGATAAAGAATTGTATGCATTAGTACAGAGTGTGAAAAAGTGGAAACATTACTTAATTGGCAAAGAGACAGTTATACATACTATCATCAACCACTTCAATATCTACACTCCCAAACTAAGTTGCAGCAATCAAGACGCTATAGATGGATGGGTTTTCTACAACAGTTTCATTTAGTCATCAAATATAAAAAGGGCATACACAATAAAGTTGCAGATATGTTATCTGGACCAATTATAAATGCATCTACTATACTTAAGCATAGCTCAGTATTGCATGAGAGCTACATTGAACAATATGCTCAAGATATAGATTTTAAAGATGTATATGCAACTTTAAGTCAAGGCAAACAAGTAGAAGAATTGGATTATCATGTTAAGGACCAACTCTTGTATTATTTTGGGAAGCTATGCATTCCACAAACTAAAAGAGTAAAGATAATTCGAGAAGCACAAACTTCTCTAATATTAGGTCACTTTGGTGTAAGTAAAACCATTGCACAGCTGCAAAGATTTTTTTATTGGCCAAAAACGAATGAGACGGTTTCTAGATATGTAAGAGGGTGCACCATGTGTGCTAAAAGCAATCCCAGCAATAGAAAACTAGGCTTGTACACTCCACAAATAGTTCCTTCTCATCCTTGGGAAAGTTTTTCCATGGACTTTGTTGGAGGTCTGCCTAAATCTAGGAAAGGTCGTGACTATTTATATGTTGTTGGGGACAGGTTCAGCAAAATGTGTATTTTAATACCTTGTAACAAACAAATTACAGTTGAACAAACTGCAAATTTGTTCTTTCAACATGTATGGGTTCATTTTGGATTACCCACTTCCATAATATTTGATCGAGATACCCGATTTGTTGGGAAATCTTGGTCAAGTTTGTGGGAATTGATGAACACCAGACTGAAGAGGAGCACAACTTTTCACTCGTAAACAGATGGCCAAATAGAAGTGGTCAACAGGACAGTGATCTAGTTTCTTAGAGGCTATTGCAGCAAGCGTCCCAAACTTTGGGATAAACATTTATGTTATGTGCAGCATGCTTACAACCAAGCTAAACATTCTTCTACACATAGATCTCCTTTCGAGACCTGTTTTGGTTTCACACCAAGGTCTCCCTTGGATTTTGTCTTTGGTAAAGACATAACAGTTGATGGACACAGTGATGTGGACAAGGCAACCAAGTTCATTGCACAAATCCAAGAGATTCACCAGGCAGTACAAGAATAGCTGGAAAAGAGCCAAGCCAAGTACAAGGCAAGGTATGACAAGCATTGAATGGAGCATAGTTTCCAAGTTGGTGATCAATTCTGGCTGTATATCAGCAAAGACAGAATGTAAGATGAAGGGAAGAAGTTGAAGCCAATAAGGTATGGACCTTTCAAGATACTTGAGAAAATTGGTGAAAATGTTTTTCGCCTTGATCTACCTACTTACATGCACATCTACTCAGTTGTTAATGCAGACAGCTTGAGACTATTTGAACCTTCATTAATTGAAGATCCCGAAGAGTAGAGTCAATTGTCTTCCATTGTTACCTGAATATCTTAATGAGTTGCAGGAAGATACAGTTCTAGATAGGAAGGTAAGAATTACACACAGAGGGGATGTTGAATACCTTAGGGTTGGACTCAAAGGTTCAAAGCCAAGAAATACGAAATGGATATACATTGAGCAAACGAGGAAGCAATACCCTCACTTGATTGATGCTTGAAAGAAAACCAACTTTTTGTGGTCCAAAAGCTTTTTCAGTGGGAAGGCTATAATCCGAATTAGATCCTAAAAACTCTCTAAGTTTTCATGACTATTTCCAAATTATGCTAAAAGATTCAAGTCCTAAAAAAAATCTAAGCTATCAAAAGGAATCCTCGTAACAATTGCAGTTGTGGCCAGAGCAGAGCAACGAGGACCCTCGGTCGAGTGCGCAGACCATTGGCCCATGGTAATGCACACTGGTGCAAACTATTAGAAAATTATATATTACGGAGCAATGGAACACATAAAATATTGCAGAAATATAAACACAGAAAATGCGTAAAACAAGAGAAACATAGATATATGTGGTTCACCTAGTTTGGGCTACATCCACAGAGAAATAGCTAGTCCTTCTTTTATTCTATTATCCATCAAACCGAAAAAAGATACAACCTACAGCAGATTCATTGTAACAACCTCTTCGCTCTCAATCTCATCCCTCTTCCTCACTTAGAATACAGATATAATATAGACGCAATACAATTCCCTCATATATAGTGAGGGGTTGCCTTCTAGGGCAAAAAAACCCTAAATTAAACATAACTTCTACCGTTAGATCATCCACCTAATGAACAGCCCATATTGACTAGAAATCACTAGACTTTTACGAGGCAATTTTACATCTATTTTTAGCTTTGGGGGCACTGGCCCCTGGACCCCCGTGGGGGGGACAAGTTCCCCCGTGTGGAGGGGTGTATAGTCTTCCTGGGGTATACATCCTGCTGAAATCTTTGAATAAAAAAGATAATCGGGCTCCACACCCAACAATCTCCCACTTGGAGACTGATTATAGCAACTCCACTACTGGTTCATGTGTTTAGACAATGACTCCACTTTGGACCTGGCTATTCCTAATCTTCTTCATCATACTTGAAGACCAATTGAAACTGAACATATTCTTAGTTTCTCCCCGGTTACAACTTTTGTTAACATATCTACAGGATTCTGGCTAGTGTGTATCTTTTCCAGCTTCAACTGTCCATCTTCCAATGCTGACCGTATGAAATGGTACTTGAACTGTATATGTTTAGTCTTGGAATGAAATGTAGAGTTCTTTGCAAGATGTATAGCACTCTGGCTGTCACTATATAACCTGCTCAACTCCTGCTTCTTACCCAATTCATCCAAAAACCTTTGTAACCAAATCATTTCTTTACTAGCCTCTGTAGCAGCAACATACTCTGCTTCTGTTGTTGAAAGTGCAACAACAC
>APFE030350987.1:125088-138589 GCA_000404065.3 Pinus taeda
ATTAGTTGTATTATGAGTTAATAACTTGTGAATTAATTAATAACTAATTCACCCATCTCATCTCTAGTCTATTCGCCAGTTAGACTAAATACAACCAGTTTAACAAAGCTAAACTGAACACAACTCCATCAACTGCACCTCCAGTCCACTAAACTCAACTCACTTGAGTTCTAACTGAAGTCCTGCATGCAAATATTAGTCATCTCATAGGTAACCACGTATTTCCTTCTGGGATCTGCATGTACCACATCCGTAGCTCATCCTGAAGTGCTCCAAGAGAATAAGACAAAGTTTATAGTCTAAATATTATTATGAGCTAATACTATTTGACTGTTCTATATTTAGACTGAGCAGTCACTCCGCTGTGATCTAAAAATAGAAGTCCATCTATTTTTCCCAATTTAACCAATCATCCATAAACAACAACCTGCAATCCATAGACATGATCCATATGTCTAAAAATAGACTTGCGCCAAAAATAGCCTGCAGGCCCACTTGGTGAAGGCGACTCTTTTCACTAAGCTCCATCATCTTGTTGCAATCTCAACACAGAGTTCTTTGCAATATGTATGGCACTCTGCCTATCACTGTATAACCTTCCCAACTCCTGCTTCTTACCTAATTCAACCAAAAACCTTTGTAACCAAATCATTTCTTTACTAGCCTCTGTAGCAGCAACATACTCTGCTTCTGTTGTTGAAAGTGCAACAACACTATGGATTTTTGAAACCCAACTGACAGTTGTTCCACCTACAGTAAATACATATCATGTAGTGCTTCTCCTGTTACCTTTGTCACCTACCATATCTACATCAACATATTCCTGTAGAGCAATGTTTGAACCACCAAAGCATAATGCTTTATTTGTGGTACCTCTCAAATACTTGAGAATCCACTTCACTGCCATCCAATGTTCTTTTCATGGATTGTTCATGTACTTGCTTATAACTCCCACTGCATGTGCAATATCAAGCCTTGTGCAAACCATTGCATACATTAAGCTTCCAACTGTTGATGCATATGGAACATTAGACATATGAGGCATTTCTTCCTAAGTATTGGGACACGCCTCCTTAATTTGAAATGGCTAGCCAAAGGTATACTAACTGGTTTTGCATTCTGCATATTAAACCTTTTCAACACCTTTTCTATGTACTCACTTTAATGTTAATTTGTGATTCTTCATGTCTCTAGTTATTCTCATACCAAGGATTTGTTTTGTAGCACCCAAATCCTTCATTGCAAATGATTTCGCCAATTTCCTTTTGAGCACATTTATTTCCTACATGTTAGAACCCACAACAAGCATGTCATCTACATACAATAACAATATAATATAGTTGCCATCATTTTTTTCCTTTTGAGATAAACACAATGATCACAGTGACATCTAGTATAACCTTGTTCAGACATAAACCTGTCAAATTTTAGATACCACTGCCTTGGAGCCTGTTTTAAGCCATACAAGCTCTTCTTCAACCTGCACACTAGTTTCTCCTTCCCTTTTACCTCATATCCTTGTAGTTGCTGCGTATATATCTCTTCCTTCAAATCCCCATGAAGAAAGGTTGTCTTTACATCTAACTGCTCAAGATGCAAATCATCAGCTGCTCTTGGACTTAAAATAGTTCTGATTGAAGTCATTTTCACAACAGGAGAAAATATCTCATCAAAGTCTATACCCTTTATAGGTGCAAACCCCTTCACCACAAGTCTAGCTTTGTACCTTTTTCTACCTCCATCTTCTTCCTTTAGCCTGTAAACCCATTTATTCTACAATGTTGTTTTTCCTACAGGCAATCTGACTAAGTCCCAAGTCTAGTTATGTGCTAAGGAGTCCATCTCTTCTTTCATGGCTTGCTCCCACTTCTTCCTGGTTTCTACTTGCATTGCTTCTTCATAACATTTTGGTTCACCAGAATCAGTCAACAATAAATAATACAATGAAGGAGAGTATCGTTCAGGGGACCTACTTATCCTGGTGGATCTTCTAACACCACTTTCAGGTGTTTGAGGTGCTTGTTGTTATTGTGGTTATTGTTCTAGCTATTGATCATTATGATTTTCAGGAACCATCACTTTTCCTGTGATAACATCAAGCATTGTGTATTCTTTGTTTTGTTCTTCTTGTTTCTTTTCCTGCAACTAATTCTTATACAAGACCTTTTCATTAAATATTACATCTCTACTCCTAATGATTTTTTGGTTTTCATAATCATATAAGCGATAACCAAAATCATTAACACCATATCCAATAAAGGTACATTTCTTTGATTTTGCCTCAAGATTTGTTCTATTTTCTTTATTAATGTGGACAAAGGCTTCGCAACCAAAAGTCTTTAAAAATGAGTAGTTTAGCTTTTTACCTGTCCATGCCTCCTCTAGAATACCACCATCCAAGGAACTTGAAGGCCCTCTATTTATTAGATAAACAGCAGTGTCTACAGCATCTGCCCAAAATTGTAAAGGCAATCCTGCCTGCAATCTCATGCACCTTACACGCTCCATGATTGTCTTGTTCATCCTTTCTGACACACCATTTTCTTGTGGTGTTCCTAGAACTATCTTCTCTCTGTGAATTCCATTCTCTGAACAGTACCTATCAAACTACTTGTTGCAATATTCACCTCCATTATCTGATCTGAGACACTTCAACCTTTTCCCTGTCTCATTTTCAACCAAAGATTTCCATTTCTTGAAAGTATCAAATACATCAGATTTATTTGGAATACAATAAATCCAGGTTTTTCTAGTTGCATCATCAATAAAAGTAACATAATAATGAGAGCCACCAAGAGATGATACCTGAGCAGGTCCCCATTCATCTGTATGCACAAGATCTAAGTTTTCGCTCTTCTTTTCTTTCCCAACCCTAAGGAATTTGATTCTCTTCTATTTTCCATAAACACAACTTTCACAGAATTTTAAATCAACACGCTTCAAACCTACCAAAAAATTTCTTGAGTGAAGAATTTGCATCCCCTTCTCACTCATGTGCCCAAACCTATGATGCCACAATGTTGTATCTTCTCTTGTAGAGGTTAAAGCATTAACAGAATTAGAAATATTATTGCTAAGTACAATGTACCAACCTTTTCTCCTTTCACTATTACCAAGGATCCTTTAGTGACCTTCTAGGTTTTATCTGTGAAAGTAATTACGCAACCTTCACCTCCCAACTGCCCTGTTGAAATCAGATTTTTCTTCAGATCTAGAACATGCCTTACCTCCTTCAATAGCCATTGATTTCCATTCTGTTGTTTTATGAAACTGTACCCATCTAATGATTTACAGGGTTATCATCACCCAATCAAACTTGTCCAAAATCTCCTTGAACATAATCATGAAAATGTTTCTTATCAGGTGTGGCATGGAATGAGGTCCCTGAATCTACCACCCAGGCATCAATAATATTTTCTAGTGAAAGAATCAAAGCATCTTGCAACACATCACCTGTTACATTCGCTTCATGATTAGTTTCTTGTTGCGCGTCTCCTTCTTTTCTCTTCTGAGACTTGCAGTCTTTCTTCAGGTGTCCTTTCTTCCCGCATTTCCAGCACATTGTCCCCAATTTGGACTTGGATCTACCTTTTCTTGACTTACTGCAATATCCTGGGCTCTTTCCTTTTTCCATTTTTCTTCCCCTAGTCTCTGCAGTCAAAGCATTACCTGATGTCTCACCAGAGCTTTTCCGTTGTATTTCCTCGCTAGGGATTGCATCGACAATATCATCAAACTTTAAAGTACTAGATCCAAAGACAGAGTTAATAATGGCCATAGCTAATCCATTCCAACTTTCTGGCAATGAGCACAGAAATAACAGAGCCCTAACTTCATCATCAAAATTTACCCCTACAGAACTTAACTGACTTGTAACTGTATTAAATCATTTAAATGGTCTGCAATAGATCCACCTTCTGACATCTTCATATTAAATAAACACTTCATAAGAAATACCTTATTTTAGGCCGAGGATTTCCTTTGAAATATTAAACGCTACCCACACCACTAGGCACAGTCGTATTGTTCCAAGTGCCTTTCTATTGAGAATATCCCATTATGTGTTTGTCATACTCTTTGGCTTCTTTGCCTTTCCACTCAATGGTAGGTACAGATCTCTCTGATATAGATAATCTTCCATCTGCATCTTCCATAGCTGGTAGTTTTGGCCGTTGAATGTTTCAACCCTAAACCTACCATCTTCTGCCATTTCTCCCACTCGAACCAAGAACCCTTCTCTCCTGCGAGTTTATCATCCAAATAGACCTTCAGCTCTAATACCAATTGTTATAAAATTATATATTATGGAGAAATGGAACACATAAAATATTGCAAAAATATAAACACAAAAAACATGTAAAACAAGAGACACACAGATATACGTGGTTCACCTAGTTTGGGCTACATCCACAGAGAAACAGCTAGTCCTTCTTTTATTATATTATCCAGAAAACTGAAAAAAGATACAACCTACAGCAGATCCACTATAACACCCTCTTCGCTCTCAATCTCCTCTCTCTTCCTCACTCAGAATACAGATATAATATAGACGCAATACAATTCCCTCATATATAGTGAGGGGTTTCCTTTTAAGGCAAAAAAACCCTAAATTGAACATAACTTCTATTGTCCAATCATCCGCCTAATGAACGGCCTAGATTGACTAGAAATTACTAGACTTTTACAAGGCAATTTTACATCTATTTTTAGCTTCAGGGGCGCTACCCCTGAACCCCTACCAGAGGATTGCTGGCCCCCAGACCCCCCAGCCGAGGGGGATTATGCCCCCCCATGGAGGGTTGTACAGTCTTCCTGGGGTATACATCCGGCTGAAACCTTTGAATACAGAAGATAATCAGGCTCCACACCCAACACAAACTGGAAAAACTGAATGCTAAATCAAGAAACGAGGGTGGTTTCTGATACGTGTTTAGTGCTAATCACGTATCATAGGGCATCCCCCTCAGTGAAGGAAAGCCGCAAAGCACTCGGACCCGAAATCAGTATAAAATTCATAAAAGTAATGCATTCGGTTCCGTAGCGCGGCTTTCCATAAACCAGCGAGATATCAGAAGGCCTCGAGGCAGTAAGCAGTTTTGACTAAGTCCCACCCAATTCCACACATCGAGCGACATGCGTCAGGCGGATGAGAGATAAAACCACCTGCATTGGGCGGGTAAACAACGTGCACTTGTTTGCCCGATATGAAGGATGACCATAGGATCTGGGGGGCCCATATCAACGGCGGAGATGCATCTCGATGACTGACCAGATTTGATAGGTCAAAAAGCAAGGTGACAAGGGATTTGAAGTTTGACGTGGATGATGAGTTGGAAAACGATTCATGATTCGCGGGCGATCTTGAAATAAACGGAATTAACAACCAATCAAAAATGAATCAAGGAATCTGACACCTAGTTCATTGGGAAACAAGTGGCAAGGCGTTACCCAGTGATGACGACACAGAGTAGAGGAATTCGAACGGACAGAGGTAGGGAAACCAGAAGGCCGAGAAGTGGAAACGAACAATCAAAAGAACAGACTGGCTTTAAAGTGATGACCTGACAGAAGCAGAGAAGAAAACACAAAGAGGCACACACAGAGACACAAGAAGCTAATAGCAAAGAGCAAAGAGTAGAAGCCAAGTTGACCTGAAGGCAGCACCGAGCCAGACAAATCCAGAGAGAGTCAGAGAGTCTGTGTACTACATTGAAGGCTTGAGAGGTTTAAGAAAACTCTTCAACACAGGCCTTTCATACTACTGTGACCCTCAGAGGTCGAGTTCCAGTAAGGAGAGTTTATGCACTCTATTCCTACTGACTTCATTCTGTTTAAGTGAGTCTCGAATCGAGCTCACTGTTGTAAAAACTCTGCTTCAAAACATAATAGAGAGGCCACCATTGAAAGGCTGGACCAGGAGACATAGCCTAGGAGCATTGGGTGAACTCCTTATTAAACTTGTTTTGTTTACATGTTTGACTGTTATGTTTTCTCTAATTTCTTCAGTGTCTATGTATTCTAGCAATCTTATCGATCTGTTGCATAAGTAACATAGGCACATCCATGCACATGAGTCTGTAATACCTTTAATTCTTTGTCCTGGATAAATTCCAGATCAGTAACTTAATTACAAGATTTTGTTTTCTTTAAGGAAAATATAAATTGTCAAACGTTATCATATAAATATGAATATAATAGTTCTTTGTAAGACAATTTTATAGAAAAACAATTTTATGTTCACTTACATATATGAAAATTATATATTGATCTTCTCCATATTATCCTAGTATAAATTTAAATATTGTATAGTATGTTTATATATATCATGCTAGTATATTTTATATGCCAATTTTGTAGCAACATAATCCTTAATTTTAATGGCAATAACTACATTACCCTGCAACACTTTTTTATATATAATATCACCACATAATCATATTAATAATACAATATATATGTTTAAAAATATTTCATGTTCAAAGACAAACTTATTCTCATTATATTTTCTCAAATTTAAAAATATAATATAAAGTATTATATAATTACTTATTTTTTCTATGTGTTTAAGTTTAATTTCTGGAGATGACATCTTATTATGGTTCTTATTTTTCTTCTTCTATCAATAAACAAATGAGTTCAACCTAAATTGAAGTATATATATATATATATATTATATATATATATATATATATATATATATATATATATATATATAATATATAGATATATATATATACGTCGTAAGGCATTCCTCTCTGAAATAAATTCCCCTCTCAAGTTACGTGTACATTTGTGGGCCCTTATTTAGGTGTTAGATGATTAAAATAGTTTGAGCCATCTGATTGATTCGATCAGTATTAAGTTAGTTATGACCTCTTCGATGATATCGTGTTGCTTTCTGAGGGTCAGATTGTTTATCAGGGGCCTCGTGAAGATGTGCTCGAGTTCTTTGAATCCATGGGTTTCAAGTGCCCTAATCGCAAGGGCGTGGAAGATTTCTTTTCAGAAGTAAAGAGACAATATGCTTCTCATCTATTCTAACTTTCTAGTGTGATCCTTCTAATAGCCTATTCGTATTTTATGTGATCGATTTTGATCGTTCTTGTTATGCAGGTTACTTCGAAAAAATATTAGCAGCAATACTGGGCATTTTTCATTTTCCATCCACCATTGGCTTATCCTTGCCTTATTTTGTTGGAAATACTAAGAGGGGGTGAATCAGTATTTATTTTCAATTGTTATTTTTACCATTTATATCACTTATATTTAGAGAACAAAATGAACAATAGGAATAAATGATTTTATTAATATAATATTTATAATGAATCAAGTACAATATAGGTAGGGATCCAACCCTAGATGAAGACACCCATGCTCCAACCTGGATGTGCCAAGCACCTACTTGGACTTTCCAAGGCACTGACCTTGTCAATTATGAGCCACCAACACCAAGGACTCCAATCCTATATCTTCTTTTTCAGGCACCAACCTGGACCCTTGAGGACTCCAATCCTCTAGGGCTCCAACCCTATTCTTAAAGGCAGCTACCTTGTTTGTTTGAGGCTCCAACCTTCCGACCACCAACCCTCTGGGCTCTAACCCACTATTGTACTTTTTCTAGATATGTTTGATGGGAAAATCATGACTCCCAAAGTCTTCTTCACGGATCCTTGTTAATCGTCAATTATAATATCCATGTTATGTCATCAATGACAACCTTGTCATATAGAAGGTGTCTCCACAACTCTTCATATTCCCCAAACAATTATCTCCAAAGTCACCTCATGATGACTTCGATACGTCATGGTCTCCAATGATATCAAGATCATCTTCTACAAGTCTTCCAAATATCTTCAAGCATCCTTCAACTATTCTTTTGGTGATGTGTTAAGGAAAGCCCAAATTTCAAACTGTCTTCAATATGTTTCTCAGAGGATGTCTTCACAAAGCTTCAACTATGATGGCTTTAATACTCCAATCAAGCCTCCAACAGGTGATTGCTCACATGCCCAAGCCTTCACATGTCACTTAACTTCTTCACTACCCGCTAGTGTGAGTGACTATGCAATTGACTATCCACGGGTCCAAACTAGAGTACAACCACCTCTTAACAAATCCTCTAAGCTTCTATGCACAAGCTTACATATCCAATTTAAAGAATTGACCACATATAACTAAGCCTCAATTTGTTGCAAGTATGAGTGACACCACAGTTTTGAGTTATTTGATTAACCCTTCAAAAAGGTTCTTAAATGATGCTTATAAGTTGTTGTACAAGTCTTCGAGGTTTGCAACAAGGATTTTTGCTACTCTATGATCAAGGTCTATAAGTTTTCAAGATCTTCTACTCCCGCAATCTGAGATCTCCAATTCTCAATTAACCTGAAGACTGTTCCTTCAACTGAGGTAAGTTATCCCACGAAAATACCACAGAGGTGATTACTCAAAATATCAAGAAAAAAAATCGCAAAGATTATTGTTCGAAAGTGTCACGCAAATATGTTCTTAGAGGCTGAAACTCTGAGATTTCCACAGGTCCGAAAATGTCACAGATCCATGAGCTATTGGTCATCACAGGTCTGCAATTTGTCTCTCTAACCAACAGCCTAGATCTGCAAGGTATACATACTCAATTCTATTCAAAACAAGTTCTTTATACTCCTTGTAGGCTGCCTCAGACCTGCGGCTAGGCTGCTCATGGAATCCACACCAGACACAGAGAAACCCTCTCCTAAATTTGTTCTCTTTGTCTCCTGTGGGGCTGGAAACTTTAGGCCTGAGTTCTTTAGGTTGGTTTTCTTGTTCAATGTTGAAATATAGCCCAAATTGTGATCTTAAAATATCCTCCTCGGCCTCCTAGTTGTTTTGTCCCTTTTCTCTGTGTTTTCACTGAAATTACTTGAGAAAAACAAAGGTTTGAGCCTCTCTTTATATGCCCTTTTTTTCCTTGAAATGAACAGTCGCGTCCTCTATTTGGAGTTCGAGTTGTGTAGGTTGCTCAGTTCGGCTCCATGTCCAGATTTGATAAATTAACTTCAAAAAGTCATGACTTTCAAACCGCTTGGAGTTTTAGGCTATGTAATAGCTCATTGGAAAGGAAAATTTGTGCTCTAAAAGATGGTCTAGGTATCATAATGAGATTCTACCTCTAAGGAGGTGAAAAATATTTTTTAATGTGACTGATCATTATTTAATGCATAAATGATTAGGACAGTATGAGATTCTTCTTTGTCACCAAGTGTTTTTAAGTGAGGTCTCCACTTGTTATGTCTTTAATCATCATGTCATCAAGTGATCTCCAATTCCTTAATTTTCCATGTCATCAAATGTAATGTCACCATATATGTCATTATGATAGTGCAGTGATCCATTATGAACAATAGGCATCTAGGACAAGACTTCTTCTTAGTGGTTTGACATCTTCATTCATGGTATCCTTGTCGAAAAATATTCTTGACTATAATTAGCCATCTCAGGAATATTGACATACCGGTCAATGTCTTACCGACATCAATGACAACCTAGATTAACAATCTGGGCTTCAAATTCATAGGCCTTGTTTGTTCAGGGTCCCGAATACATTTGAACTGACCCATTTGCATCTTGCAAATTCATAGGCCTTGTTTGTTCAGGATCCTGAATACATTTGAACTAGCCCATTGGCATCTTACAGAAAAGAAGAAAAAATACCATGGTGACCATTTCCGTTGTGTAAGTACCATATCCCTATTAGCGTAGTATTTTATTAGGTTTTCTTCTCAGCATTTCATTAGAGTTTTGTTTCTCTTTAGTGATTCTGAATCAGTTTCTGGGTTGCAGCTAGTCAGGCACAGATGGAAGAAGACATTGGAGTAACTGAGTATACAATCTTCTCAAGATTGGAGGATATCCACAAAAGTATGAAATATAGATGAGGTAGCATGGTAGCTAGTCCCAGTTTCAGCTTCTCTCGTTACAGCATATCCACAACCTGTGTCAATAATGGCACCAGCACTAGCAATATGAGTAGTCAATTCTAGCTTGTTCATTCTATTGGCTCTGTTGGTTCAGTTGATGAGGCAGACAGTTGGTGATTCAGTAGTTCCAAAAGCAGCACAGGCATAGTACAAAGAGACTTGTATGCTAATCAAAAGAAAAGTCTGAAATGACTAGTGTAAAGTTCAAACCGAGCCCATATGTTGCTTGGTTGTGAGTGAATATGGGAGAGGTGTTTGTTCGAGCTTTATGTTTTGATGGCCACCCACCTTACAGCCAAAATAACGTATATTATATGTGTGGGTTCACTATATAGTTAAGTTAGTTATGGGTTCACTCATTTATTCATCCCACCCGTTAGCCCCATCAAACAAGGAGCCGAGGTTCTAATTCCTTGATCGAGGAATATAGAGCAAAGGTGCATGCATCGATATTCCATTCATCGATCAATATAATATGGATGGGGTACAACACACACACTTAATTTACTTCAATTGGGTGCCATTACCTATCACAAACATTTGTGTCCCAACCCAGAATGTGGATCTATTTATCCAATTGGGTCTTTGTCTCGAACAGGCTCTAAATAGTATGGTTTCTATTGCTTTAAATAATGTTATGCAATTTATTGAGAAAAGCCTTTTCTTAAGTGTGTTTTTCCACGTGCCATTAGATTATCTTTTATTGATGAAGTCTTCTTATGGGTTTTCTTAAGTGTGTTTTCCAGGTGCCATTAGATGTAGTGGCACTATCAACTACAGAGGCATAAATTTCCTCTTCCTCTTCTTGTGCCTTGGGACACTGTTCAGCAGATAACCTCACACCTACAGGAATAGGAACCTTCACTAGTTTACTATCCTGATATTAAACCTCTGCAATATTGTCTCGACATACTTCCTCTGGTTTAACCAGAGCTTCCTCTCTGCCCGATCTCTTTTAATTTCCATGCCCAAAATATAGTTTGCAGCACCGAGATCTTTCATGTCGAATTTGGAGGACAATTGGGTCTTCAAATCCTGGATAATTTCTTTGTCATTTCCAACCAACAACATATCATCCACATACAAGACCAGATAAATAACACGGTCACCATTTAATTTAAAATACACACAATGATCTGCTTTGCTTCTGGTGAAGCCAAGTCCCCGTATAAATGTATCAAATTTCTGATACCACATCCTTGGTGACTGTTTTAACCCATACAGAGACTCTTTAACTTGCATACCAGTTCTTTCTTACCCTTCACCGCAAAGCCTTCAGGTTGCTTCATGTAGATTTCCTCTTCCAAATCCCCGTGAAGAAATGCTGTCTTCACATCCATCTGTTCTACCTCAAAATCAAAAGCAGCAGCAAGAGATAAAAGTAATCTAATAGAAGTTACCTTGGCAACAGGAGAAAAAATATCACCAAAATCAATTCCCGGCACCTGGGAATAACCTTTTGCTACCAACCGAGCTTTGTATTTCTCCACCTTCCCTCTGCATTTGTCTTCTTCTTGAACACCCATTTGCTGCCAATGGGTTTCCTTCCAGCTGGCAACTCCACCAGATCCCAAGCCTCATTTTTGTGCAAAGACGCCATTTCATCAACCATGGCCTCTTCCAGAGATTTTCCATCCTCTAATCCACTGCTTCTTCAATAGTTTCTGGGATCATCATCGTAAACAGACAGAAGCAAAGTTTTGAAAAAAGAAAAGCAATGGACTATACTTTCTGGTCTACCTTCTTTCTCGAGCTGATCTTCTCACAGCCGAGTTTGTGGCTCTTCATCTTCTGATTCCTCCTCTGCTACAGAGTCTGATTCTTCCTCCTTTAGTTCAAACTCTATCTTCACAGGTTCCTTTGGTTGGACTTCATGTTTAATTACATCTTTCACCTCTCTGAACACCACATCTCGACTGTACACAACCTTCCGTGTGACTGGGTTCCAAAGCTTATAACTCTCTAAACCATCCTCATACCCAATAAAGATGCACTTTTCAGATTTACTATCCAACTTGGTTCGTTTCTCCTTTGGAACATGTACATATGCATCACATCCAAATACCCTCAGATGTGAAAGAAATGGTTTCTTACCAGTCCATACTTCTTGTGGAGTCTTATCCTCCAACGCTGATGAAGGTAACCTGTTGACCAAGTAACATGTAGTATCAACCGCCTCTGCCCAGAATTCCTGTCCTAACCCGGCACCACTGAGCATGCTTCTTGCCCTTTCCATCAACATCTTGTTCATTCTTTCTGCAACTCCATTTTGCTGAGGTGTATATGGAGTAGTCTTTTGTCGTGCTATACCACAATTCTTACAAAATTCTTCAAATTCCTTGTTGTAGAATTCTCCACCATTATCTGTCCTCAGTACCTTATCTTCTTCTCTGTCTGATTTTCCACCAGAGCCTTAAATTCTTTAAAACCTGTCAAAGACTTCAGATTTCTTCTTAAGGAAATATATCCATGTATTCCTTGAGAAGTCATCTATAAATGATACATAGTACACAGACTTACCCAGTGATGGAACTTTCACAGGTCCAACACATCACTGTGCACAAGCTCTAATATCTGTTTCATCCTCTTACCACCAGAGGGGAAACTCACCCGATTCTGCTTCCCATATCACAATTTTCACAGAAATCAAAATCCAGAGAGCTATTACTCATACCTTCTACCATACCTTTACCATGAAGTATTCGAAGGCCCTTCTCTCCAATATGTCCAAGCCTTTGATGCCACAGCATGGTCTTCTCTCCAGAGACCACTAGATTTTCTACTCCATCTTCAGGAACCATAGAACTATTGCACCCGTCAATAACAGTGCTACCTTGCAACTTGTACAGAGTTCCAATCCGAACTCCCCGCATCAATACCAGTGCTCCTCGAACCATCTTGTAGGTATCCTTCTCGAACAGTGTCTTTACACCTACATCATCCAACTTGCTTATAGAAATCAGATTTTTGGCCAATGCAGGAATATGCAGAACACCCGGAAGGGTTCTAACCCTTCCACCTTGCAACTTCAACTTTACTTTTCCACGACCAATGTTTCTAGCCTTCCTATCATCTCCTAAGAAGACATCACCACCATCGTATTTCTCATACTCACAGAACCACTCTCTATGGGGAGTGAAGTGAAAGGATGCACCTGAGTCAATCAACCATGCCTCATGATCTACATGTGTACTTGAAGAAGCCAAGTACACATCCCCACCTTCATCTGAGGTGGTTTTCGCCTCTGCAGAAGGAGCATCATCAGATCCCTTTCCTTTATCAAGAGCTTTAGATTTACACTCCCTTCTGAAGTGCCCTTCCTTTCCGCATTTCCAGGACACCACCTTTGTAGGTTTTCCTGGAGATTTAGATCTCCCTCTAGATTTAGATCTCTCACTCGATGACTTTTTTTTGTTTCTGTTCTGGGACTGTCCTCGTACAGACAAGGCATCACCATTCTGTTTGTCCATATTTTTCCGTCTCATCTCCTCCGTCAGCAAGGCTGAGACTATTTCATCAAACTGCAAAGCAATTGCATTGCTACC
>APFE030350991.1:0-14865 GCA_000404065.3 Pinus taeda
TCATCATGAAGAAAGTACACTTCCATCAAGTTTATTATGGCATGCTAGATTTGGACATTTAAACTATGACAGTCTCTGTTTATTGAAGAAAAATGGTGTTGCTGGTTTGCCTACAATTCCTAGAAAACTTAAGCAATGTGATGCTTGCATTCTAGGAAAGCATAGCAAACAATCATTTCATGACTCACATTCAAGAGCACATAGGAAGCTTGAACTTATTCATTCAGATTTATGTGGTCCAATGCCTGTTCCTTCTGCAAATGGAAATAAATATATCATGACATTTATTGATGACTACCCCAGAATGTGTTGGGTTTATTTATTGAAGAACAAATCTGATGCTTTCCTAACATTCAAGAATTTTCATAAATGGATTGAAAATGAAGCACAATCTCATATTGGGTCTATTCGCACTGATAATGGAAAAGAATATACATCAAATGAATTTGAACAATATCTTCACCAACATGGGATTAAACATCAAACAACTATGCCTTCCTTATAATCCCCAACAAAATGGTGTAGCTGAAAGAATGAACAGAAAAATTTTGAATATGGTACGATCCATGCTTTTTTTCAAAAATGTAAAGATAATGTTTTGGGCTGATGTTGTTCTATGTGCTGCATATATAAAGAATAGTTGTCCATCTAGTGCTATAAGAAACAAGACTCCTTATGAATTGTGGTATGGACATGTTCCTTCGGTCAAACATCTCAGGATTTTTGGTTCCACTTGTTATGCTTTGATACCAAAGGTACATAGAAACAAACTTGGTGCTAGAAGTCGTAAGTGTTTTTTCTTGGGGTACTCAAATACCTCCAAAGCATACCGCCTCTATGATGAAGAAAATAAAAAGTTTTTTATATCTAGAGATGTAATTTTTCTTGAATCATCCAATCTGACAATGTTGTTGAGCGGCAACTTGATCACTTGGATAGATTCGCAAAAATGAAATCATTTCAAGAATTTGAAAATCAGATTCCACATCTTGAAGGGGGGATTCCTATACTAGATCAACATGTGGAATCTTCTTCTGAAGAGTACTCTCCCCTGTCTGAAACTCCAACAACGGATGATGCTTTAAGTGATGTAATTGATAGAATTGGGAGAGTCAATCTTGATTCACTCCCAACTCAATCAACAGAGCAGCCTGGACCATCTCAGAAAGGTCCCCCAAAGTGGCTGACAAAGACACTTGAAAGTGTTTATCCTGATGAAATTGGAAAAACAGGAACCAGAAATGCAAACCGACATAATGGAGGTGATGTAGATGACTCTAATTCACCTGTTGATATGGATGTTTCTTATGATTGTGAATTGAACTTGTCTACAGATTTTTAACGAACTTCCTTTAAAGAAGTTGCTTCTCATGATGAATGGAAAGAAGCAATGCAAAAGGAGTATGATACCCTCATAAAGAACGACACTTGGAAGCTGGTTGATCCTCCATTTGGAACCAAACCAATTGGCTGCAAGTGGGTCTACAAGAACAAGTACAAAGCTGATGGCTCACTTGACAAGCACAAAGTAGGCTTGTGGCAAAAGGTTTTGCATAGAAGGAAGGGGTCGATTATGAGGAAACTGTTGCCCCCACAGCAAAATGGGCCACCATCCGGACACTCTTTTAGCACAGAGCTCAAATGGTGGAAAGTCCATCAAATGATGTAAAAACTTGCCTTCTTGAATGGAATCTAAAAGAGAATGTTTTTATGTCCCCAGCCCGAAGGATTTGCTGATGAAAGGACATTTGAACATAAAGTATGCAAAACTTGTTGAAGTCCTTGTATGGCCTCAAACAAGCACCACGAGCCTGTATAAAAACTAACTGAGCATTATTCTGAAAAGCCAACTTCAATCATTTTGATCTTGATGCAACTTTATTTGTCAAGAAAGTTGGCAAAAAAGGTTGTTATATCTTGTGGTAATGTAGATGATCTTTTAATGACAGGAACAATGAAAGCTACATTGCATCCATAAAGAAGGAATTAGGGAAAAGTTTTGAAATCACTGATTTGGGCTATGTTCATTACTATCTTGGCATTGAAGTAACCCAACATCCAAATCCATATTTCTTTCTCAAAAGAAATACATTGGAGATTTGTTAAACAGATTTGGCATGACAGAGTGCAATTCTCTTTCTACTCCAATGGAACAAAACTTAAAGCTCACATCTATTGAAGGAAAGGAATTTGAGGATGCAACAAAGTATAGACAGCTTGTAGGAAGTCTCATCTACCTCACTACTACCAGACCAGACATTTCATTTGCTGTTGGAATTCTCTCCAGGTTTATGCAAAAGCCTTGTGAGGGACATTGGTCTGCTGCAAAAAGAGTTCTAAGGTACTTGAAGGGAACTCAAGACCTTGGAATCAAGTATACACAGGTGGACGACTTCAGCTTGATTGGATACTCTGATTCAGACTTCGATGGAGACAAAGAAACTGGAGGAGTATCTACTTCAGGATATGCTATGAGTCTTGGATCAGGAGCTGTCTCCTGGAGATCATGCAAACAATCAGTTCCAGCAGATTCCACAACAAAAGCAGAATACGTGGCAGCAGCTGAAGCAACAAAAGAATTGTGTGGCTCAGGAAAATTCTTGAAGATTTGCAGGTAAAACAAGTACAATCAACTCCACTCATGATTGACAACACCTCTACAATAAAGTTGGCCAAGAACCCAAAGTTCCATGATCGTACAAAGCACATCAATACTAAATATCATTTGATCCGACATCATGTTGAGGCCAAAACAATCCATCTCCGCCATTGTTCCACAAATGAGCAAATTGCAGACATCTTCACCAAAGTGCTTGGAAGAGAAAAGCTTTAAAGATTCAGAACGATGCCTAGACTCACCAACATCCTTTCACATTAAGGGGGGGAATGTTGACACCTAATCCTCAGTGATTGGGGGAACTGAATGTGAACAGTCATCGAGAAGATGAACTGAACAATCACATTCATGTATATAATAGATAGCTAGCTAAATGAATAAATGAATCAGTTTTCTGGAGTTACTCCTGGCCTGACAAGGTTCACTTGGAAGTATCGATTTGCATGTGTGATTTCCTTGCTAGATGTGGCATGAATGGTTATACATATGTGTTGTTGGCTCTCTTACGGTCATGGGCTTGGGTTTTTCTAGGTGTGACAATGTTCTTTATCCTTGCCTTTCTACTGTTGAATTGCCAGGGTGTGATGGGTTTCTCATGTTTTGGTTGAGCTGGATTTCCAAATGGATTTGAAACTAAGTGAGGTGGATATATGAATGAAAGAACACATGGCCTAGTGATCCTTGAACTAGACTGTGGATTGTGGTAAATCCATTGGCCTAGTGACCCCTAAACCAATCTGTGAGTTATAGTAAAGCCTGGTATTGTGTGCCTTAGTGGGCCTATGAATCCTTGACAAGTGAATGGTGGGATATATGTTAAATCCTAGAGGTGGTTTCCCTTGATGATGCCTAGGAATCCTAGCAGGTAAATGGGGGGATATATGGTAAATTTTATAGGGTGGTGTCTCGATTATGGCCTAGTGATCCCTAGATCAGACTGTGGATTGAGGTAAGTTCGAGAGACTAGGAGACAGGAAAATTGCTCATGGTATAGGTGAAGAAAACCAGTGGCATCCATGCTTGTTTATGGGCTAGTGATTCAGTGGGGATTGCAGCAAAGCCTGATTCTATTGATGAGGGTGAGGTGGTTTAGCCTCAGGAAGCCCTGGATTGTTCTTTTGGGTTGAGTCCCACATTCATGCTTGGAATATGGCACATGGGTGATTAGCTAAAGAGAGACTTGGCTCAACCAATCTACAGATGGGTGGAACATGGTAGTCCCATACCGAGTTGGATTTTGCATTCGTTAATAAGAGTTCCTTTCCTTGGTATTTTATGAGAAAATGTATTGGTTCACGTGTGGCACTTATGGATGTTGTATCCTCATTATTTATGTTGTTTATATGTTGGTTATGAATATGTTTCCTGACAGTGAAAATGCATGGTTCTCATCATGTTTTGATTTATAAATGACTAAGGAATGAATATATGACCTAATATATGAAAATTCAGATAATGTGATAAAGGATAAATGATTCTTAGTGATTCTTAGATAAGTATAAGACCCCTATTCTCAAATTTGTTATTAAGACATGTAGAATGCATATTTGTGACATGTTTGATGAAATGTTTGTCATGTCTAGTAGGGGTCAAATCAAGTATTTGTTCAAGAATTATATTGGCATCATTGTCTCTATGTTTGTTCTCATTTTTGTAACTTCCATGAAGTTCTAGGCAATGACTATGTCCTAGCCCTAGAATTTAGCCTTAAATCTCATATTCGTTGGCATAGCACTGGAAGAAAAAGGCTACATTTGAACTTAGTCATGCTCATGGGAGTGACTAGGACCCTCATTCACTTGGAGGGCTTGGCAGGGTAGAGACTTGCGCTATAGGTCCTTGAAATGTTGAGTTTCCTCAGGGGTTGGTCACCTGGAAAGGTGGGTTAGCTCCTGGAGATTTTGTAGGATGTGTGGATCGTCAGTTTGGTTGTGGACCTAGGAGGTCTAATCAGATCATAAAATCTGCTTATCACATGCTTACCCCAGTTGGTTGGTTACTTGGGTAGTTGTGGGAGGAGGTTTTTATACTCCATCTTCATTTCATTCCACCTTTATGCACCAGAGTGCCCAAGGATCCAACTTGATTACCAAGTTACAATTTTTCCTTCAATGAACTTTGATATCATTAGTTCTCTCATGGTATATGTAGTTCCCTCCTTCCATCATGCTCATGAAAACACAAGATCTACTTTTCTTAGTCATCCTTCTCATTTTTCTTCCTTCTGCAATATTCATTGACAGGTACCACCAAACAAAATATACAAGTACAAGAGCATGATTATAATTTTAATAGACTAGGGATACCATGGTATCTTAGAGGGATAATTCCTAGGATTTTTAGATGAAAACCCTAAGTTCCTTGATATTTCCCTTTGAAACATCATCCCTAGGGTTTGAACCCAAATTTCCATCCAATTCCACTCTCACTAGGGTTTTCCATACTCCTTGGACTACCTACAAACCCTAGAAACCAAGATCTAGGGTTTAAAATTATTAGGGTTAGTGCTTCTTCCATGAAAACAATTTTCCTACTTCAAGCATTATCTAGGGTTTATAATGTCTAGATTCCAAAGATGAAGTTTGCAAACCATATGATCATAGAAACCCCTAAGACATGTAAAAGAAAACCTTTAATCTAGTTATGCATAAAAGAAATGCACATACCTTAGTTGACCATGATCACTTGAGGCTGTTGCAAATCCTTCTACTTGATTTCATTATCCAAGGTATTTCCACTTCCATAGCTGCCACGATCTTCCTATTGATGCTAAACCCAAATTTGACTTCCAATGATGTTTTGAATACCAAGCCTAGATTACTCTTTCAACAGATTGTTTTCTACTCTTTTACTAAGTCAGGTTATCTTCTAGGTGTTGCTACAGGTCTTCTTCACAATCCAAGGTGTAGATACTTCCTTCATCAATATGAGTACAACCTTCAAGATTCTCTCCACAAGGTGACTAACAAATGTTTTGATTGTTGTTTTCCTTTTTCATCCAAGATCACAGGAAATTATGCTAATTTAGGTATTTAGCACAATCATTTTAAAATTCTTCTTGGTTGTTCTCTGAATGAACTTTTGGAATGGCCCTTAAACTAGGGCTTCTCTATTACCACAAAATGACTTTGTAAGGAGCTCTATAACTCTTCCAAAAGGATGTAGATTTGATCCTTCATCAAAGTGTCACAATTTGTTGGAGTGAAAGGCTACTTCTAGTGATCTAGGTGGCTCAAGGGACACACATAGGACAAAGAGGGCTTATGGAAGCTCAAAATAAAACTAATTAGAATGCTTTTGAACCAAGACCAATGCATAGATCTTGTTGTCCTAATCACAACAGTGTGAATGGTTCATCAATCTGAGTTCGTGTAAGGGAGAACGGGCCAGTCAAAGTTTTTGTTGACTTTTGTTGACTCGGCAGGCTTAATGAAGACACAATTTGGAAGTTTTCCGGCGGACGTAATCCAACCAACTCCGGCCAGATTCCGGGCGAAATTGTTGCCTGTTGGCTCCCTATAATACTAGTGATTACCCTATTACTATTGTATTTGTACCCCTTATTAATATTGTTGTGCCCCTATTGCCCCCATATTGTTATTACTATGCCCCATAAAATCTCTCTATTGTTATTTTTGTGGCTTTATATTATTATTGTTAGGTCTGCTGGGTTATATCGTGACTCCTTAGACTCCTATATATAGAAAGGAGGTTTTGTCATTTGTATTGTTATCACAAAATTAGTACTGATGGCTGCTAATCAGTTAGACTCTATGTAACTATTTCAGACCAGACTCTTGGCTAAGGATTAGCCTCCCTAACCTAAGAGGGCTCTCTCAAAATAAACTACTGATTTATATTTAAACACTAAGAGGGCTAACTCTTGTAATGAGAACTTAAATAAACATGATGGTTGGAAATACAACATAACATTTCTTCCATTGGGCTCATGGAGTCAAACACCATTTCAGTAAACTATCAACTACTCATTCATGGAAGTCAAGGCATGTAATGTTTAAACACTCGAAACATTTCTCAAAAGAACCTCAACTCATAAATATACACAGGAAGTCTGAGCACTAGGTGAATTCAGAGTGATTGTATATCTATAGAGCTGTAAAATATGAAGGATAAGAAAAAACCACATACATCTTGAGCATTTGAACAAAGTATGAATCTTGAGAAGAAAAAGTAGTCTTTCTATTACTGTAAAAAGTCTTTTATACAGGCCAATATAAACTCTGTTTTTTGCATAAAAATCCAACCCTCATTACATCAGAGTTTCATCTATATATAGAAAAACATTCTTAACTACTTTGAGCCTCCTCCTCCAGCATGAGGGGAGCTCAATGACTGTCATTAACTACCCCTATCTATTTTAACAAACTCATTAAATCCACTAAGCATTGAACTGTAATTACAAAGAGTCCTAATCAAACTTAAACTCTAATTTTATTCTCTTCATATCATGATTCCTTTCTAGATCTTCGACAACCGTCTCCTTTAGTTTTGGCCGTGATAGCTGAGATAAGGATGCAAGAAACAAGATTAGCATTGGATGCTGAATGTGCCGATGGTTCATTGATCATAAGAACAAACCCCTGTTTTCTCGGTCCTTGTTTCCCACCATCCTTCGAAAGTTAAGCAATATGTTCCCAACTCTTTAATACTCCAAAATTGATGAGTATCGCCATATTTCTAGATATGCTGGAAGCCTTGTTGATTGAACAGGTGTACAAGCCCAAATCCTCGTATGCATCTTCAGCCAAACCCTAACCACCGGTAATAAAGTACCTTTATTAAAGCTATAGCTTAAGACAAAATATTTTACCTTTATGGAGAATGCACACTTGTCATTATCTGAATGGCCCTGATAGCCTTATGTGGTCTCCTTGATGTTCATTAGGCATTTTCTTCAAAATTTGCTGACCTCATCATTAAACTGTTTATTTTCTTCAAAAAACAGCACCTACAGCAGTTTCGTAGCGCGCTACGAAACTGATGTTTTTTCAAAAACACAGTCTTTAGTGAATGTCTCCATATTCTCTGTGACTGTAACAGCTCTGCCACCGGTTTCAAAACTCCTATTTTACCTTGGATTTATATAGCCGTGCTTGCATGCCTTAAAAACAATGAACTTAAGCAAAATTAAGCAAAACTTTGGAACAACACCTGACTTAGAATTTGCAATTTCATTTGGCAGCTAATTTATTTAGCTGTGCTTTTAGTTTTGCAACCTCCTTTTCCATGGCTGCAATTTCAGCTACGGCCCTCTCCATCTTAGCCATTTCTTTTTCGGTTGCCTCCCACTGGTCTTTTGTAGATGTAGTCTTTGCTTCCTCTGTTCTGGATTGTTTTTCCATTTCTCTTGCTTGTTTTCTTGTAAAAGGTTTTTTCTTTATTTTCTCTGCCTCTTTTGTCTTGGGCAGTTGTTCAGCTTTCTCTGTTCTGGGCAACTTTACAGCTACCTCCTCTTCATGCACTTTCTCAGCTTCTTTAATTTGTTTCCTTGTAACTGGCCTTCGTGGTCTGAACACAAACTCTTTACCAGGTTCATCAAACCTTAACCTTTTCGAGGCTTTTGATTTTTTAGTTCTCTCTGGTGATGATTGAGTTAAGTCAATGTGCATTGGCTCAATATGCACTGATTTAGCTTGTTCAAAATCAATAGCCTCAAGCAAATCATTTAAAGTAGCCTTCGATATTGGACTTTCTTCAACAGCTACTGATTTTCCCTTCTCCTTGCTTAATTGACTTCTGGTTTTTACTCTTGATACCTATTCAGCCCCACTTGACCCAGGTGCATCTTTCTTGTGCTTGATCTTCTCCTTTGATGATGGTTGAGGTGGCTCTTTGATAACTAATGGCTTCATTGATTCCTTCAATTGGGTCTTGGTCTTCTTTTTACCTTTTATCTCCTTTCTAAGCTCAGCAAGAGTAGGTTCCTCAATTGACTTTTCTCTTTCTCTAACAGGCAATGGGGTGAGGCCTGTTTTACTCTAAAAACCAGCCATAAAAATAAAAGAATCCCAATCCCGACCAATTTTCTGCAGACCATCCAACACTAACAGTTTCACTAAACCATGATGAAACAATGATGTCTCACAGTTATCCTTCTTCAACTGAATTTTATCACACATTCTTGCTGAGGCTACGAAACAAGTAGAATGGGATATCTATAGATGCTTTGCCTGTAAAATGTAGCAACAGCTTAAAATGATAGGAGTAAACTTTAGTATATCTCCCCTCACATTAAATACTTTTGAATACATGTAAGAAGAAAGTGCATAGTGTTCCTTTACATAATTCCTTGGCACAGACTTTGTAAGATCTTCATTCACATAAGTTCAATTCACATAATGGTTCCTTCAGAATTCCTTGCAGGGGTTCATATCAAATTTGAAGTTTTTAACCACTCCTGCCTCCTCTCGGAATTTCAGTCACCCCTAGCAATAACCTCTGGAGATACTGGGAATTCTAACTAGACACTTTAGAACTTAACCTGTAAAATTTAAGGCAAATGCTTTTGTTACCTCAGCATGCCCACCCTGCAGCTTCTCACAAAATGTCCAGCAACCAGCATCCTGAAAAGCTTGTCTTACACCTTCATCTCTTAATGCTAGATCCAATCCCACAGGTTCTGTACTTTGACATCTTCCAGACCGATGCCCCTTCTTCTCCATTTCGCTTTGAAAAAATTTCGCACAGAGAGACACCACCAGCTTCAACTCAAATGACAAATTCAAATTTTGGAACGCAGGCTCGCTTGCAATCAGGTTCTTTAAGGAAGAAACTCGGGCTCCTTTGCAATTTAACAGTCTTATCATACAAACGGGTCAGTTCATACATCACTAACATACATCATAACACTTCCATGCATTACAAAACCATTTGAATGATTTTTATGTGCGTGGCTATGAACCTATTGGTGGAATGATGGCTCATAAACGCTTGGGATGGACGCCAACTGACAATAAACGGACGGACATACTGACTCACTCCCCCCAGACATGACATTTTAAGAATCAGTGCTGCAAAATTCCCGAATCCGCGATTTCGTAGCGCAGATAGTTATAAATTATAAAAATGCGCTACGAAATGGTTGGTTACTGACACGCTGCGAAAAAGCTAAAACATTATTGCGCTGCCAAATCAGCCAATAAAACTGCGCTGCGAAAATGCGAAAAGGGCCAGTGACATAAGCAAGATAAGACATGCCTTACACAATCATGATGGAGGATGACTAACGGTATTTGAAAATGATTTACATCAATAACTTTCTAAAACATGATCCCTAAGTGACAAACATAGGACAACAACCATTTGACACCCATTTTTTTTTTTGACAATGAATTTTTTTTTTGGACAACATTATGTACATGTGACTGCAGTTCTAGGTGATAACAGTGTGGAAGAGCGAGATTTTATTAGTTACATTCTGGACAAAAATTACAACGCTCAGAAAGGTAGCATGGTGAATGAACAACGCAGTCGGGAAACTAACTCCTGGAAAATCAGATTAAAAGAGGAGGAGTTGTCAACTGGATACAAAAATGCAACAACTTCTATCTTTTTTTCGATGGGGCATCTAAATCGAATCCAGGAACCGCCGGAGCAGGGGGACTGATCATCAACGCTAATGGGGAATGCATCCTACATTACGAATGGGGTCTAGGGAAGGTCTCGAACAACAGAGCAGAAGCGTTAGCCCTATTTTAGGGACTAACTCAGCTAAGCAAATTGGGAATAAAATCGGCAAGGATTTTTGGAGATTCCTCTGTTGTCATCCACCTCATGGTTCACCAGAAAGAATCGCTCAATACCCTTCTCCAGCAAGTCATCAGGCGAAATCAATTGCTGCATAAGGCAATGGATAATTTGCAGTACTATCATATCCTTCGTAATCTCGACAAGCAGGCCGGCGGACATGCTAATAGGGCATGCGAAAGGACAGTAGGCAACTTGTGTTGCAACACTGAGGAGATTCATCAGCCCTTGCCATGATTCGAATCAAGCCATTCTGCACCAAATCAGACAGTTCTGATAGAAAGGATTGGACTTAGACCTATCAAGCCTTCAACAAGATCGCTATCCGCATAGGGATATGGCACATATATTATCCTCTCAAAACTCTTCACAATCTCAATAATCCTGCCGGTTTCTATCTTTTCAATCCTGTTCCTCGGGCTTACTTGGATATTTATCTGACATTCCCGTGCCTCTCACTGGATTCCCTCTCATTCCTCGTGACTGGATCTCATCCCTCCCGCCTCCCCTTATATCTTCCCTCCCTCCTCCTTCTTCCTACGCTCTACCTCCTGATTGCTCCACTCTGTGTCTTATCTCGTCTATTCATCCCTGCCTCTCTATCTTGGTGGAACTCTGCCTCCCACGCTATAGACCAAATCCTCAGGCAACTTTCTTCACGCTGCATCGTTTCCCAGTTCTCCTCACCTGCCTCTGTATCCTGGAAGATCTCTGCTCCCCACATTTTTGACCGAATCCTTAGGCAGCCCCTCTTCGCTCCCATCCGCCCTCTAATTTCCCCTTCCTCAGCATCTGCAATGGCTTGCAATGTGGATTGCTTGCACTGCTCGGACCTGCAAGCTGAGATGGAAGAAATCAGAGCCCAACAAAATGTTTTAGACAATCAACAAAGGATTTTGGAAGCAAGAATCGATGACCAAAATCGCATCATCAACGACAAGTACCGAGCATAAATTGATCTCTTCTTGCATAGGGTCTCTTCTCTTCATGAACAGTTCAATCATTTGTCAAACAGGTGTAGCCATGCGGAAGAGTCCATAACGATTCTGAAATACATGATGGACAAACGCAACAACGCAACCCCAAGCTCCTCAAGCGCCAAGCAAATAGACGGGGATGAAAAGCCGGAGGAATCTACTGCAAGGGACATTAGCCATATAAACATAGATTAGAAATGTTTTGCAAATGTCAGTTTCTGCTACTCCAATATGTAAGAGTTTACTGTAGTTTAGAATTCCTTAAAGACAAAACAAGTAGGAGTAGGATCAAGGAGAGATATCTATTTTGTAACTCCACTGATCCTGACTGTCCTCAACACTCAATGTACCTCAGGAGTCCTGACTCCCCTCTTTTTTCAGTTATTAATACAACAACCGACTTTATTGAAAAAAAAAAGTTAGTTGAAAAAAATAAATAAAATAATAATAATAAATAAATAAATAAATAAATAAAACTATAATAAAGAACATAGCTAATAAAGGTAAAAGTTAGTTTAAAAAAATAAATAAAAAAAATAAAAAATAAAAAAAATAAAAAAATACGAAAAAAAAAAATAAATAAATAAATAATAAATTAAACTAGGTAAATATATTAAAAACGGCCAGTAAAGGTGAAAGTTAAGTTGAAAAATCAAAAAATAAATAAAAAAAAAAAATAAAAGAGGAAAAAAAAATATATATATATATATATATAATATATTATATATATATAATATAAGAACAAGCTAAAAAGTTGAAAAATTAAATAAATAAAAATAAAATTAAAAATAAAAGAAATGAATAATTAGAATAAAAATAATAAATAAATAGATATACCCAAGAGAAGGAAAAAAAAGATATATATATATATATATATATATATTAATAGAAAGAACGACACAAAAAAATAAAAAGGAGAGGGACAAAAAAAAAAACCAATAACAACCACAGAGCAAGACGGATAAACCCTAGGAGGAAGGAAGGCTCCAGGGGGAACACAGAAAGCTAGCAAAAAGATAACAAGGGGTAGGGGAGGGGGTGGGGGGAGAAGAAAGACTAAGACGACAGGGCAGGGATCCAACAGCTACTGATTTTCCAGCCGTCATCTCTATTGAGATTGTTAGGCCTTCTTTCAATCTCAATAGCTTCCCTGAATTTACGATGATGGAATTGAGCAACTTTGGCAACCACCTTGGCCTCCTCTATACAAACCTGATGCTTGGTATTTTCCACATGCTCTGCTAACACTGAAGACTTGGTTCTCCCATGTCTTAGGTCAGCTGCATGTTTACTGATCCTCTAATGGATGGAGCGCCCTGTTTCCCCGATATAGGGGGTTCCACAAGAACAAGGGATCAAGTAGACACCCTTCATGTCCTTACGGTCAACTGGATCTTTTACCGATCGGAGGGATTTACGAATGGTGTTGAGGGGCCTAAAGGTTGAGGGGATATCATACCTCTTAAGGATCCGAGCAATTTTGTCAGTGGTTCCTTGAACATAGGGAAGATGGACACCTAGTCGGCGCTCCTTCGGTTCTTTATTGATTAATGCATTTTTAGAGGCTTTAAGGAAAGCCTTCTGACCTAGGTGCCTACTGTAGCCATTCTCCACAAAGACATTAAGGAGATGGGATCTCTCCTTATCAAAGCTCTTACTATCAGAAATCCTTAAGGAATGAGTAGCAAGGGTGTTAAGAACACCCATCTTTTGAGCAGGGAAATGATGGGAATTGGCATGAAGATATTGCTCAGTATACGTTTTCTTCCGGAATATTGAGTGGGAGAGCGAGCCGTCCATATTCTTAGAAATAAGAATATCCAGGAAAGGGAGGCAACCATTGACCTCTTTTTCCATGGTGAACTTAATGGCAAAGGACTGACAGTTGAGGTGATTGAAGAAGCGATCTAGCTCTTCTTGGCCATGGGACCAGATGACATTAGTGTCATCTACATACCTTTTCCAAAGCTTTGGAAGGAGACGAGCTGAGGCTAAAGCTTTGGCTTCGAAATCTTCCATAAAAATATTTGCAACAATAGGGCAGAGGGGGGAACCCATGGCAACACCACAAGTCTGTTCAAAGAACTCACCCTCGAAACAGAAGAAAGTGGAAGTGAGACAGATCTAAACCAGATGCGCGGTATCGGGATCTGTTAGGCGATAGATCACTGCCAAGGCCTCCTTTATAGGGATGACACTAATGTCATCTGGTCCCATGGCCAAGAAGAGTTGGATCGCTTCTTCAATCACCTCAACTGTCAGTCCTCTGCCATTAAGTTCACCATGGAAAAAGAGGTCAATGGTTGCCTCCCTTTCCTGGATATTCTTATTTCTAAGAATATGGACGACTTGCTCTCCCACTTAGTATTCCGAAAGAAAACACATACTGAGCAATATCTTCATGCCGATTCCCATCATTTCCCTGCTCAAAAGATGGGTGTTCTTAACACCCTTGCTACTCGTGCCCAGAGGATTTCTGATAATAAGATCTTTGATAAGGAGAGACCCCATCTCCTTAATGTCTTTGTGGATAATGGCTACGGTAGGCGCCTAGGTCAGAAGGCTTTCCTTAAAGCCTCTAAAAATGCATTAATTACTGAAGAATCGAAGGAGCACCGACTAGGTATCCATCTTCCCTATGTTCAAGGAACCACTAAAAAAATTGCTCGGATCCTTAAGAGGTATGATATCCCCTCAAACTTTAGGCCCCTTAACACCATTCTTAAATCCCTCCGATCAGTAAAAGATCCAGTTGACCCTAAGGACATGAAGGGTGACTACTTGATCCCTTGTTCTTGTGGAACCCCCTATATCGGGGAAACAGGGCGCTCCATCCATCAGAGGGTCAGCGAACATGCAGCTGACCTAAGACATGGGAGAACCAAGTCTTCGGCGTTAGCAGAGCATGTGGAAAACACTAAGCATCAGGTTTGTATAGAGGAGGCCAAGGTGGTTGCCAAAGTTGCTCAATTCCATCATCGTAAATTCAGGGAAGCTATTGAGATTGAAAGAACGCCTAACAATCTCAATAGAGATGACGACTGGAAAATCAGTAGCTGTTGGATCCCTGCCCTGTCGTCTTAGTCTTTCTTCTTCCCCCCCGCCTCCCTCCCCCTTGTTATCTTTTTGCTAGCTTTTTGTGTTCCCCCTGGAGCCTTCCTTCCTCCTAGGGTTTATTCATCTTTTTTTTGTTGATAAGTGGGTGAATCCTGAAAATCACTCTTACCCTGTGGCTGAGAGGCCACGACTCAGGGGCATCTAAGCCGTCAAAGTCACCCGGGAATCGCACCCGGCCTGAGCCGCACCAACGGAAACCATGCTAGATTTTTTGGTATCGACGAGACTAGAACCGGTGACCTTTGCATATGGAACGCCTTAACAACGTGCTCCTTCACCGATTGTTCTATATCTCTTTGATCTAGGGTTTATCCGTCTTGCTCTGTGGTTTTATTGGTCTTTTTCCTGTCCCTCTCCTTTTTTTTGTGATGTTCTTTCTATTATATA